>CM038676.1:566066849-566258919 GCA_021605205.1 Aegilops longissima | reverse complement strand
GGTGGCGTGGTGTCACGTGCTGCGTCTCGGCGTCCGTCGTCGCTACGCGGCGGCGTCGCCTCGACTTCGCGTTACGCTAAGATGAGCAGGGTGGCGGTGGTGTCACGTGCTGCGTCTCGGCGTCCGTCGTCGCTACGCGGCGGCGTCCGCCTCGACTTCGCGTAACCCTAAGATAGACAGGGGTGGCGGTGGTGTCGCGTGCTCGTCTCGGCGTCCGTCGTCGCTACGCGGCGGCGTCCGCCTCGACTTCGCGTAACCCTAAGATAGAGGTGGCGTGGTGTCACGTGCTGCGTCTCGGCGTCCGTCGTGCTACGCGTCGTCGCGTCGTGCGTAACCCTAAGCTAAGACGAGGCGGCGTGGTGTCACGTGCGCGTCTCGGCGTCCGTCGTAACCCTAAGATGACAGGGTGGCGGTGGTGTCGTGCTGCGTCTCGGCGTCCGTCGTCGCTACGCGCGGCGTCGCGACTTCGCGTTGCTAAGACAGGGGTGGCGGTGGTGTCACGTGCTGCGTCTCGGCGTCCGTCGTCGCTACGCGGCGGCGTCCGCCTCGACTTCGCGTAACCCTAAGATAGGCGAGGGTGGCGGTGGTGTCACGTGCTGCGTCTCGGCGTCCGTCGTCGCTACGCGGCGGCGTCGCCTCGACTTCGCGTAACCCTAAGATAAGACGAGGGTGGCGGTGGTGTCGCGTGCTGCGTCTCGGCGTCCGTCGTCGCTACGCGGCGGCGTCGCCTCGACTTCGCGTAACCCTAAGATAGACAGGGTGGCGGTGGTGTCACGCGTGCTCGCGTCTCGGCGTCGTCGTTCGCTACGCGGCGGCGTCGCCGTCTCGGCGTCTTCGCGTAACCCTAAGATAGACAGGGTGGCGGTGGTGTCACGTGCTGCGTCTCGGCGTCCGTCGTCGCTACGCGGCGGCGTCGCCTCGACTTCGACTTCGCGTAACCCTAAGATGAAGCAGGGTGGCGGTGGTGTCACGTGCTGCGTCTCGGCGTCCGTCGTCGCTACGCGGCGGCGTCGCCGTCGACTTCGCGTAACGCTAAGATAGCGAGGGTGGCGGTGGTGTCACGTGCTGCGTCTCGGCGTCCGTCGTCGCTACGCGGCGGCGTCCGCCTCGACTTCGCGTAACCCTAAGATAGAGAGGTGGGAGTGGTGTCGTGTGCTGCGTCTCGGCGTCCGTCGTCGCTACGCGGCGGCGTCGCCTCGACTTCGCGTAACCCTAAGATGAGAGGGTGGCGGTGGTGTCACGTGCTGCGTCTCGGCGTCCGTCGTCGCTACTCGCGTCCGCGGCGTCGCCTCGACTTCGCGTTACGCTAAGACAGGGTGGCGGTGGTGTCACGTGCTGCGTCTCGGCGTCCGTCGTTGCTACGCGGCGGCGTCCGCCTCGACTTCGCGTTACGCTAAGACAGGGTGGCGGTGGTGTCACGTGCTGCGTCTCGGCGTCCGTCGTCGCTACGCGGCGGCGTCGCCTCGACTTCGCGTAACCCTAAGATAGAAGGTTGGGAGTGGTGGGTGGATGTGGTGTCACGCGTGCTGCGTCTCGGCGTCCGTCGTCGCTACGCGGCGGCGTCCGCCTCGACTTCGCGTAACCCTAAGATGAGCGGGGTGGCGGTGGTGTCGCTACGTGCCTCGTCTCGGCGTCCGTCGTCTCGCTACGCGGCGGCGTCCGCCTCGACTTCGCGTTACGCTAAGACAGGGTGGCGGTGGTGTCGCGTGCTCGTCTCGGCGTCCGTCGTCGCTACGCGGCGGCGTCGCCGACTTCGCGTAACCCTAAGATAGAGCGGGTGGGAGTGGTGTCACGTGCTGTCGTCGGCGTCCGTCGTCGCTACGCGGCGGCGTCGCCTCGACTTCGCGTAACCCTAAGATAGACAGGGTGGCGTGGTGTCACGTGCTGCGTCTCGGCGTCCGTCGTCGCTACGCGCGGCGGCGTCGCCTCGACTTCGCGTTACGCTAAGACAGGGTGGCTGTGGTGTCACGTGCTCGTCTCGGCGTCCGTCGTCGCTACCGCGACGACGTCCGCCTCGACTCGCGTAACCCTAAGATAGACAGGGTGGGAGTGGTGTCACGTGCTCGTCTCGGCGTCCGTCGTCGCTACGCGGCGGCGTCGCGCCTCTTCGCGTAACCCTAAGATGAGCAGGGTGGCTGTGGTGTCACGTGCTCGTCTCGGCGTCCGTCGTCGCTACGCGGCGGCGTCGCGCCTCGACTTCGCGTAACCCTAAGATAGAACAGGATGGCGTGGTGTCACGTGCTGCGTCTCGGCGTCCGTCGTCGCTAAGCGCGCGGCGTTACGCCTCGACTTCGCGTTACGCTAAGACAGGGTGGCGGTGGTGTCGCGTGCTGCGTCTCGGCGTCCGTCGTCGCTACCGCGGCGGCGTCGCCTCGACTCGCGTTACGCTAAGACAGGGTGGATGTGGTGTCACGTGCTCGTCTCGGCGTCCGTCGTCGCTACGCGGCGATGTCGCCTCGACTTCGCGTAACCCTAAGATGAGCGAGGTGGCAGTGGTGTCACGTGCTCGTCTCGGCGTCCGTCGTCGCTACCGCGACGACGTCCGCCTCGACTTCGCGTTACCCTAAGATAGACCGGATGACTGTGGTGTCACGTGCTCGTCTCGGTGTCCGTCGTCGCTACCGCGACGACGTCCGCCTCGACTCGCGTTACGCTAAGACAGGGTGGCAGTGGTGTCACGTGCTCGTCTTAGCGTCCGTCGTCGCTACGCGACGACGTCCGCCTCGACTTCGCGTTACGCTAAGACAGGTTGGCAGTGGTGTCACGTGCTCGTCTCGGCGTCGTCGTCGCTACCGCGGCGACATCCGCCTCGACTTCGCGTAACCCTAAGATGAGCAGGGTGGCGGTGGTGTCACGTGCTCGTCTCGGCGTCCGTCGTCGCTACGCGGCGGCGTCGCCTCGACTTCGCGTTACGCTAAGACGAGGTGGCTGTGGTGTCACGTGCTGCGTCTCGGCGTTAAATCGTCGCGTGGCGGCGGCGTCCGCTCGACTTCGCGTTACGCTAAGACAGGGTGGCGGTGGTGTCACGTGCTGCGTCTCGGCGTCCGTCGTCGCTACGCGGCGGCGTCGCCTCGACTTCGCGTTACGCTAAGACGGGGTGGCTGTGGTGTCACGTGCTGCGTCTCGGCGTTAAATAAATCGCGTGGCGGCGGCGTCCGCCGACTTCGCGTTACGCTAAGACGAGGTGGCGGTGGTGTCACGTGCTGCGTCTCGGCGTCCGTTATGCGCTACGCGGCGGCGTCGCCTCGACTTCGCGTTACGATAAGGCGGGGTGGCGGTGGTGTCACGTGCTGCGTCTCGGCGTCCGTCGTCGCTACGCGGCGGCGTCGCCTCGACTTCGCGTAACCCTAAGATAGACGAGGGTGGGAGTGGTGTCACGTGCTGCGTCTCGGCGTCCGTCGTCGCTACGCGGCGGCGTCGCCTGACTCGCGTAACCCTAAGATGAACGGGGTGGCTGTGGTGTCACGTGCTGCGTCTCGGCGTCCGTCGTCGCTACGCGGCGGCGTCCGCCTCGACTTCGCGTAACCATAAGATAGACAGGATGGCCGTGGTGTCACGTGCTGCGTCTCGGCGTCCGTCGTCGCTAAGCGCGCGGCGTCGCCTCGACTTCGCGTTACGCTAAGACAGGGTGGCGGTGGTGTCACGTGCTGCGTCTCGGCGTCCGTCGTCGCTACCGCGGCGGCGTCGCCTCGACTTCGCGTTACACTAAGACAGGGTGGATGTGGTGTCACGTGCTGCGTCTCGGCGTCGTCGTCGCTACGCGGCGATGTCGCCTCGACTTCGCGTAACCCTAAGATAGACGGGGTGGCGGTGGTGTCGCGTGCTCGTCTGGGCGTCCGTCGTCGCTACGCGGCGGCGTCGCCGACTTCGCGTTACCCTAAGATAGACCGGATGGCTGTGGTGTCGCGTGCTGCGTCTCGGTGTCGTCGTCGCTACGCGGCGGCGTCCGCCTCGACTTCGTGTTACGCTAAGACAGGGTGGCGGTGGTGTCACGTGCTGCGTCTTAGCGTCGTCGTCGCTACGCGGCGGCGTCGCCTCGACTTCGCGTTACGCTAAGACAGGGTGGCGGTGGTGTCACGTGCTGCGTCTCGGCGTCCGTCGTCGCTACGGCGGCGACATCCGCCTCGACTTCGCGTAACCCTAAGATAAACGGGTGGCGGTGGTGTCACGTGCTGCGTCTCGGCGTCCGTCGTCGCTACGCGGCGGCGTCGCGCCTCGACTTCGCGTTACGCTAAGACAGGGAGGCTGTGGTGTCACGTGCTCGTCTCGGCGTTAAATCGTCGCGTAGCGGCAGCGTCCGCCTCGACTTCGCGTTACGCTAAGACGGGTGGCGGTGGTGTCACGTGCTGCGTCTCGGCGTCCGTCGTCGCTACGCGGCGGCGTCGCCTCGACTTCGCGTTACGCTAAGACAGGGTGGCTGTGGTGTCACGTGCTGCGTCTCGGCGTTAAATCGTCGCGTAGCGGCGGCGTCCGCCGACTTCGCGTTACGCTAAGACAGGGTGGCGGTGGTGTCACGTGCTGCGTCTCGGCGTCCGTTATCGCTACGCGGCGGCGTCGCCTCGACTTCGCGTTACGATAAGACAGGGTGGCGGTGGTGTCACGTGCTGCGTCTCGGCGTCCGTCGTCGCTACGCGGCGGCGTCCGCCTCGACTTCGCGTAACCCTAAGATAGACGAGGTGGGAGTGGTGTCACGTGCTGCGTCTCGGCGTCCGTCGCCGCTACGCGGCGGCGTCGCCTCGACTTCGCGTAACCCTAAGATGAACAGGGTGGCGTGGTGTCACGTGCTGCGTCTCGGCGTCCGTCGTCGCTAAGCGCGGCGGCGTCGCCTCGACTTCGCGTTACGCTAAGACAGGGTGGCGGTGGTGTCACGTGCTGCGTCTCGGCGTCCGTCGTCGCTACGCGGCGGCGTCGCCTCGACTTCGCGTTACGCTAAGACGAGGTGGCGGTGGTGTCACGTGCTGCGTCTCGGCTTCCGTCGTCGCTACGCGGCGGCGTCCGCCGACTTCGCGTAACCCTAAGATGAACAGGGTGGGAGTGGTGTCGCGTGCTGCGTCTCGGCGTCCGTCGTCGCTACGCGGCGGCGTCCGCCTCGACTTCGCGTAACCCTAAGATGAGCGAGGGTGGCGTGGTGTCACATGCTGCGTCTCGGTGTCGTCGTCGCTACGCGGCGGCGTCCGCCGACTTCGCGTTACGCTAAGACAGGGTGGCTGTGGTGTCACGTGCTGCGTCTCGGCGTCCGTCGTCGCTACGCGGCGGCGTCGCGCCGACTTCGCGTTACGCTAAGACAGGGTGGCGGTGGTGTCACGTGCTGCGTCTCGGCGTCCGTCGTCGCTACGCGATGACGTCGCCTCGACTTCGCGTTACGCTAAGACAGGGTGGCGGTGGTGTCACGTGCTTGTCTCGGCGTCCGTCGTCGCTACGCGGCGGCGTCCGCCTCGACTTCGCGTTACGCTAAGACAGGGTGGATGTGGTGTCGCGTGCTGCGTCTCGGCGTCCGTCGTCGCTACGCGGCGGCGTCCGCCTCGACTTCGCGTAACCCTAAGATAGACCGGATGGCTGTGGTGTCACGTGCTGCGTCTCGGTGTCCGTCGTCGCTACGCGGCGGCGTCGCTCGACTTCGCGTTACGCTAAGACAGGGTGGCAGTGGTGTCACGTGCTGCGTCTCGGCGTCCGTCGTCGCTACGCGGCGGCGTCGCCTCGACTTCGCGTAACCCTAAGATGAGACGAGGTGGCAGTGGTGTCACGTGCTCATCTCGGCGTCCGTCGTCGCTACCGCGACGACATCCGCCTCGACTCACGTAACCCTAAGATAGACAGGGTGGCAGTGGTGTCACGTGCTCGTCTCGGCGTCCGTCGTTGCTACTGCGACGACGTCCGCCTCGACTCGCGTTACGCTAAGATAGGGTGGTTGTGGTGTCACGTGCTCGTGTTGGCGTCCGTCGTCGCTACCGCGACGACGTCCGCCTCGACTCGCGTTACGCTAAGACAGGGTGGCAGTGGTGTCACGTGCTCGTCTCGGCGTCCGTCGTCGCTACGCGACGACGTCGCCTCGACTCGCGTTACGCTAAGACAGGGTGGATGTGGTGTCACGTGCTCGTCTCGGCGTCCGTCGTCGCTACCGCGACGACGTCCGCCTCGACTCGCGTAACCCTAAGATAGACAGGGTGGCAGTGGTGTCACGTGCTCGTCTCGGCGTCCGTCGTCGCTACCGCGACGACGTCCGCCTCGACTCGCGTTACACTAAGACAGGGTGGCAGTGGTGTCACGTGCTCGTCTATTTATGCTGTAAGTTATTGACATTTACACTGTAAGTTATTAAGCTACGAAAAATCAAGGGAAGAAAATAAATAAAAGGGATGTTCTTCAAATGATGTTACCATTGCTTAGATACCTTTGATGCAACTGTAATGTCGTTTGACGACTCCATAATCCCGTCCGTTGTGTGATCGTCGCTCTGAGGAACAAGGATTGACGTGACAGAAGATCATGTCGAACCAAGCCTCCTCTTCCATTTCCCTCTCAACTTAGCTCATATGGATGACACAGCAGATCACAGATGAAGCTTGCAACAGCAGGGCGGTAATACAAAAATAACTCATATTGCGTCGCTACATTGACTAGAACTCAGTCAAAGCAGCTTTCATCCTACGACCTGGCACAGGTTTGGGCAGACCGTGGAGCAACGGATAGGTGAAGGACTCATGGTTGAAGGTCCACTTGGAGCTCGACCACATGAAGATCCCACCGTTCTCTGAGTCTGTGTCTATATTCAAACGCATACTGGAAAATAGGCCTCGGCAAAAAACTTTTGATCATCTTAATTGAATCCGGCAGAAAGGGTCATCCTGGGGATCAGCCTCCACTTTCTGCCATGGCGTATGGAAACAATGAACTAATTCTTTGGTCGCCCCGTTGCCTCTGCCAATGCTTTGTGTCCTGCCAGGCCGAGAAGAAGAATTTGGGAGTATTTCACTTCCAATACCTTGGGAGCTTCCCTTGCTGTACAAGGACATTAATGTACTTAAATCCATGTCATCTCCTCATTGAGAACTCAGGCCATAGTAGCTCTGCAAGCTGCTCATTGCAAACTCGGCCTATTCCCTGTCTAGACTTGTCGCAATCTAGTAAATTCACAATGTCCCTATTTTGCTGAATGTTCGAAGCCCACGCTCTGAAAAAAAGCAGAGAATAGGTTAGAACAGACTATTATATTTACATACCATGTACAGTTGTACACCAACTTAAATAGTCAAAACATGGGTGAAGCGTCATGATGCAAAAGCATGGAAGAAAACACTAGACCCCTAAACAGCGACAATATTATGAACTGCTAAAATGAGTTGTCTTTATCTGACAAATAGTTTGATCTTTGAAAATCAGCGTGAACAAGAAAACAGGTTGCAGTTAAATATGTAACTGCCCAAAAATCAACAACAATGAAACTTATGGACTCTGTGCTACAGCATGGAAGAGAAAAAACCAAAAACACAAGGAACACAGTAAATTAGGAATTCTTCTAACTTAATGCTCATGTATATACAGAAGTTCTCTATCTCTGTTGTTTGAATAATGTTCAGAGCTCAGTTTCTTTGCACAAATGTTCAGAATTCATACAATAATTTGCTACAAAAAACAAAAAGTTTTCAAAGAATTAGCTCATACTCTTAACAATGAAAGCTGCTGATTTCCTTGCAGTGTTCAGTATTTATAGAATTAACTTGCTACAAAATGATGCAGCATTCTCTTAATAATTAGCTCATTCAATGAAAGCTGCTGATTTTCTCAACAATTATTTTTCTTTCCGAAGTTGGCGACACATTTGTGACATTTGGGGGCAGATGATGCAGCAAATCCAGCAGGATCAGCACAAAGTACTCAGCTTCTGAACAAGCTCTCTAGCCATGTACTCCAATTACAAGATTGTTACATGGAGATACTGAAGAAGAGGTAACAGCCATGTACTCCACTTAATTTCACTCACTTCAATACTACTTTGATTTTGCAGAAACACTTGATTGATTCCAAGGACCAGTTCGGTTTGATGAACAAGACTGAATGTTCCTAGTTAAGCTCAACCACCTCGGATGCATCCAGGGAAAACTATTACTGTACTAAATCATATAGGCATAAAACAGAGGTCAAAATGCAGAGTATAAGCATGGAATACTTGTATTCAACGATATTGCCGTCACTTAATCAATAATAAAGCAACTCCAACTTGGATTGAATCAACCTTGCATAGCTCAGTTCGGTATTTTCAACTTGGATTGGAACCTCTAAATTATCAACAAACTGAAATGACATAGTATTTGGACCTTGGATATGAAAAGTACTGCTTTCACATATTCATTTCTTAACTGATAGTGATGATACACATCATGTAAAACGACAACAGAAGGAACTACTACAATTCAGAATTACGGCAACGATTTGCTGGAGCACATAACTCATCACTGCAACCAAAAAGCCTAGGACACCAGCAACATCAGAACTAGTAGTGCCAAAAGTAAACATACACTAAATGGAATAATGAACCATGGGATTAAATAATTTATTAAATCATTTGCAAGAAGGTTTTGGCCAAAAAAGGATCCGGCATTGCTTCAGCACCACATACGAGAAGAGCTACTTGCCTGGTTGTAGTATTGTATTTGGCAAGACCTGTGAACGGCAGGGAGCCTCGGTGTTAATCTGAACTTGTTGCGGATGAAGAAATAGCAGTGAGTCAGTCAGTCCCGCCTCCGGGCATCGATCCAAAGGAGCAATAGTTTCTTTGCACAAATGTTCAGAATTCATACAATAATTTGCTACAGAAAAACAGAAAGATTTTCAGAGAATTAGCTCATTCTCTTAACAATGAAAGCTGCTGATTTCCTTGCAGTGTTCAGTATTTATAGAAATAACTTGCTACAGAAAAACAAAACAATGTTCAGAGAATTAGTACATTCTTGAATAATGGCAGCTGCTGATTTCCTTGCATAGTGTTCAGTATTTATAGAATAACTTGCTACAGAGAAACAAAACAAGCAAGCTGTGCTGCTCCCTGTCAAATCATCTTCTTCCTCATGCTGAAAACGAGCAAGCTGTGCTCTGACGGCATCATCAGAGCAGAGCTGCCAAAATCGCCATCCTTGTGCTGCTCCCTGTCAAATCTGGGTGTTCGTGAGCTCGGAGACGGTGGCCGCTGTCAACCATGGACTCATCGGAAGGGAGAGGGGAGGGAGAGGTGGGTAGTACCTGGAAATCCTCGGAGGCGACGGGGAGTCGCGAACGCCGTTGGGGAGCTTGGTGATGCGGGTGGGGACGACGCACGGGGGGAGGTCCAGCCCGGGTAGGAGGCGTAGGAGCAAGGTCGAGCACGCCGCGGAGGCCGTATGGTCGCCGGACAGGCACCGCTCGCCGTATTGGCTGCTTCCGCCCCTGGACCTCGCGGAGCCCATGCGGTCGCTGCGCCTCGCCGTATTGGACGCTGCTGCACTTTGACCTCACGGCGCTCGTGCGGGCGCGGCGCCTCGCCGTATTGGCCACCTCCCTCGTGGCGCTCGTGCGGGCGCGGCTCCCGGCGCCGCGAGGTCAGCGCCTCGCCGAGGAGGGGGCAGCAGGGCAGCTGCAGTGGAGGAGGGGATGAAAAGGGGAAAGGGAAAAGGCGGATGGCTGGGCTTTCCAGAAAAGGAAAAAGGCTAGAAAATAGAAAGGGAATAGGGGGAACGAGGAGCGCGGTCCGAATCGATCGCTCCCGCGATCGATCGCCAAGGAGTCGTTTCGCTAGGCGAATAATGCTCCAGCGTTGAAACATTGAACATACACTAGTACTGGCGTAAATAATAAATACTAGAAGCATATGCGCGCCTTGCTGCGCCGTTCTACTTTTCTACCATTTATTTACTTGATTGTTAATTTAATTATGAATGCCCGTGTGCTGCAACGGGCATAAAAACTCGCAAAACATGATTCATGTGCTATTACGCTCCATTTTTTACATTCAGTTCTGATAAACGTCCATAATAAGATGACCTTGATTATTACTTTTTGGAGTCTGAATTTTGAATGTTAAGAAGCCACCTTAGCTTTCTTCATCAGATAGAAGAGTAGTGGCTCATGGAATAGTCTGTGAATACTTCTTATTTTTTACTTTGAGAAAAACATGGGTTTTTATTTATTTTAAGAAAGTGAACGCTTTATTAAAATTGGATTACGCTGGACATAAGCATCAGAATATATGCGTCGTATGCATGATAGAGTATCATGTTTTTCCTTGAAGCAATTTAGATAGTAGTAACATGAAAACATACCATACGGGAAGATTAACCATTGCACTTACATCAGACAATAAAAATGTCGCATATCCAACATTTTCAAAGTAATTTTGTCTTGATGCAATTGTTTCATGTTTCTTCATACATCAATGTTTGGGTCAAAAGGATGTATAAGGTGGTTGCCACGTTCATCCGAACTACCTTCAACATGACCATCTTCAAGGATATCAAGCATGGCGTCTTCTTCCTGATACGAAATAACAACTTTATTAAGATAATTAACTTGGTGGCCATGACATGTAAATGTCTATGTTTTGACACCGATGATTTATTATGCACTCGTATAAATCAGAATCAACAAAGCATAGAGATAATTTATGTATTTACTTCATTGGGCGCCCAAGCATATATATTTCTGCCGTGTGTGTCCTGACCTCTGTAGTTAATATGAGTACGTCAAAAAACACAAATAGATACAAATCCAACTTCAAAAAGGAAAACCAAGATGTATATTCAAAGAGAAAAAAATGCATGCATGCCGAGAGTCAAGCGATTTTATTGGTAAATGGAGCCTGTCCCTCCTAGTTAATCTACCTAGTATTTTATTATTACCAAATCTGGTCAATTTAATCAAGTGCTCTCGTGTCCAGAGCCGGTGTCCAGCGACCATCTCGCGCGGGTGACGCGTTTCATCTGACCCCAGACTCCCATCGCTGTCTATCCCTCCTCCAACCTTATCTTCTTCCCACCGAAGCTCTAGCGCCTCGCCGCAGCACCTCCTTCTCCCTCGCTTCCTTCCCCTACATCTCAGATCTCCCCTTTTTCCTTGGCCATGAGAGCAGGAGAGCATGTCCTCGTCCCTTGTGACCGCCCAGGTCGTCCCTCCCCTCGCTCGCGTGAGGTGCCTCCTCCAACCGCACCCGGAGATGGTGCCCCGAGCCGCTTGAAGCAGGCCAGCCAGCAGCCGCCCCTGTTCCTCCTCTCACTCGGCTTTTCCCTCTCCTTCTTCTCTCTCAATTTTTGCCATGGACAACCCCCGCAGCACCCCACCCGCCATCTCCGGTCACCTCCCCGTCGGCCTCGTGCTCCTCCGCCTCGATCCATCCACCGCGCCACCGGATCCACGCCGGAGCAGCCGGATCCGCAGCCTCCTGCCTCGTCTGCCGTCGGGAGAGCCGCCTCACGCAGGCCAGCCGTCTACTCTTCTTCTTTGGGCTTTTCCCTCCTGCTCTCTCTCTCTCTCTCTCTCTCTCTCTCTCTCTCTCTCTCTCTCTCTCTCTCTCTCTGTTTTCTCCAGGGAAGGAAGTGGCCATGGAACACAACCCGCAGCACCCCGTTCTCGCTGCCGGAAAAACCTCTACGTCGGCCTCAAGCTCCTCCGCCTCGATCCGTCCGTTCGACCTGCCGCCGCCTCCTGCATCGCCTGTCGTCTGGAGGAGGACAACCGAGAGTAGTGCCCGTTCGCCCGCGTGGACTGGCTCAGTCCAGCTCGCCCGCTAAAGCCGTCGAGCATCTTGTTTTCCTGCGAGGCAGCACTACTCTGCCTCGCCCCGCACCGCCGCTATCTCCTCCGCCTCCACCCGCGCCACCCCTATTCTCCCCGTCCAGCTTCTGCATCACGGAGCGCAGCCACCGGATCGCCGCGAACGGCAAGGAGCAGCATGGGCGTGGGGTCGATTCAGGGACGCAAGCGTGGTCATTATCCACTTAAAAGGATTTCGGGTTGAATACCCCAAACCACAGGGTCTTTTTTGTAAAATGTGCGACGACGACGACAGAAACCGAATTTGCTTTATTATTAGGTAAAGATAAAGATAAAGATGTGAACCTAATCCAAACTAGGCGAATAATGCTCCAGCGTTGAAACATTGAACATACACTAGTACTGGCGTAAATAATAAATACTAGAAGCATATGCGCGCCTTGCTGCGCCGTTCTACTTTTCTACCATTTATTTACTTGATTGTTAATTTAATTATGAATAGAATTCTTGCTGCTCTATTTGCGGGTCAGGAGTTGTTGTTCACTTCATGGGCCTTCTGTGTTTTGGCTTCCATAATTTTGGGTGAGAACACCCTTTATTGCATTGCAGGATATATTCAGATGCTAAGAATCATCATTTACTTGGTAGGATATTACTTAGTTTTTTTGCAACTATTGTTCTTCACAAAAATGATATGTTAGCAGCACCGTGAGAAACATATCCAAAGTAGTGGTAGGCGTCACGCATATCCCGGACCTTCAGGGTTAACCATAGTACTGCACGAACATGATAATTTTCATCTACAAAACTAATTCAAAACTATGATATGCGTAACTGAGGCTTCTGATTGTAGTATTCATCTACAATAATCATACAGCTCTATGATTTGATCAAATAATATTTCATAACTTACCTTGGTCAAATAATACAAAACACCAACAATAATGGTCTGCAATAACGGTAAAAGGGTATTGAAAGTAAGAAATACTTGGAAGTTGCAGCACTGCACCAAAGTATATGGCTTCTGGTTACAAATATCGATCATTTAGATGCATAGTTAGAAGCAAAATAGAATGAAATAAAAGCAATGCTTTGCACTGACTAATGACAGGAAAGGGAATGAATCATATTTATAGCGGCCTCTAAGAGGAAGAGACAAAAATGGGAGGATCAAGAAATAATAGTACAAGTGATTGATCTCAGTTTTCATTTGAGTGTAACATTACCGATGCATTAATAAGGCCTGATTAGCTGAGTACATAAGCGACCCGGTGACAATTAACCAAATTATCTTCACAGAAAAACCTAGTTAGAATTTTCTCTTATTGTTTTAGTGCCAATTAAGTTCAGTTAGAGACCGTGCTCCTTAGGTGTGGAACCATATGCTAATTAATACTCTCTCGGTTCTAAAGTATAGTACATACTTTGTTTTGAAAAGTCAAGTGTATCAATATTTGACCAAGTTAAAAAAAAATCAACATCCACAAGTACTTTATAGTTTATTTATTTAGAACTTCAGATATTGATAGTTTATTCTAGAAATTTGGTCAAACATGGTCATCTTTGGCTTTTGAAAAAACTAATAGACATTGCATTGTGGAACAGAGACAACATAAAGCATGTCCTGTATAACCTGCCTGCATGAGGTCGTTAATCCACAAGCACGGACATGGTACTCAAGCAGTGAAGCATGAGGCTTTCAGATTGAAACCTTACACGGTGAGATAACCGGTATAATATGCTACTTGTTTAGCCCCGAAGCGAGCGAGATTGAATTTGAATCAGGCTGCGAAAGATAGATGACAGAGGGAGAGGGAGGAGGTATGGGGAGTTGTACTACATACCTTGTGGACCATGGCGTGTTGATGAAGGCGACCAAGTTCCGAAGATGACAGTCGTCCCTGTCCAGCGCCGTTGCTAGCCATGGCATCCTACCTCGTCGTCTGCTCCTCTAGGCCCCGAGGGTCATCGTCGTTGGACGTTAATTACTGCACAAAATAAGGGAGAAAGATGGAGTGATGAGCGGTGTGTGCGGCGCCGTGGTGGACAGGCAAAGCCCATGTAGCTTTGTGGTGCAGAGGAGGCGGTGTGTGTCGGGCGCTCATGCAACTGTGTGGTGCAGAGGAGGCGGTGTGCGTCGGGCGCTCGTGCAACTGTGTGGTGCAGAGGAGGAGGTGATGGACTGGCGGCGCCCGTGCAACCATATGATGTGGAGGAGTAGGTGATAGGTCGGGTGCCTGTGCAATCGTGTGGTGCGGAGGAGGTGGTGATGGCTCGGTACCGCCATAAGAAAAGGGGAGAAAGATGAAGAGGCGGGGCATGCGACGTGGTGGTGGACTGAGGATGCCCATGCAATAGTGTGACGCAGAGGAGGCGGTGATGGGCCAAGCTGGCGGTGACCGCGCGACTGTGCGATGGTAGATCACTTTGACAGGCGTGGATATAGTTGGTCGCATCATTAATTCCCCTTGTACCATATGACATGTAACCCTTTTTTCTCGCCAAAAAGTAGTCCCTCTAATCTAATTTAAATGTTGTAATTTCAGTTCAGGGAGTAAGTGACACATAACCCATCAAGTGTTGGACACATGCAGTTGGATGATTGACCCAAACAGTAAACAATATCTACTGTTGGATGGTTAGTATCCCCTGCCCAGCAGAGTTTAAGTCCTAGACTTGACATTTGTGCTCGCATTTTGCTGGATTTATTCCAGTCCTTTCAGCGATGTGCATTCGGTAGGAGTAAACGTTCCTGTCGACTATGAAGGTGTCTGTGACGACTTCGTCAATCTCAAGATGATGTGCCGGCTCAGTCTCTAGTAGGTGCTCATAGAGTAGGATGTGTATGTGTGCATTCATATGGATGAATGTATGTGAGCGACTTATTGTACTGTGTTAAAAAACAATACCTACTCACACAGTAAAAGACCGTGGTTCTCCTAAAACAAACTAATTGGTTCTCCTAAAAAAACGTGGTCACTTGATCCTTCCAACTCGAAGCGCTCACAATGCTTACATTCATGGGAGCTTAGATATTGTAGTGATTCTCATTTCAAGTCCATCGGGAAGTATGCTTGCATGCATTGTTGGCCCAGAAAATTGGTGGATACACCATTGCAGCCCATGATGCACAATAATATCAAAAGAAATAGCAAAATAAAACCAAAAAAAATCTGAAACTTCGTGGCGTTGATTATGAACAAATGTTGCAGGTGCTTGGAAAGTTTGATGACCAAATAACATCACATGATCTCATACAAACGCAATACAAATTCTGCTGAAACAGTGCACATATAATTGAGCACAATTTTTTTTACAAACCTCTTCAAATGTCATTTGGCCACCAAATTTTGCAAGCACCTAAAACATTTGCTCATAATCGAAGCCACAAAGTTTCAGACTTTTTTTATTTTATTTGCTATGTGAAAAAACACTCTGGGCTTGGCCCTAAGAACATGAGATAACATGTTGACTAAAAAACAAGGAGTGAGTGTGGTGGTGGAAGAGAAGATATCAATCCTTTTAGGTACAACTAACTTGGGTATTAATTTATACAACTACAATGAGTATATCGAAAATGCTAAACCTGCGTAAACTATTACGTGAGGTTACGAAACCTTCCTTCCCGACGTACTAAACATTCCCCCTGATTTTCAGGGCGGGCCCCGTGCCTCATTAAGCCCAATTAAACGTTGCCACCTCATATTCAGCACGTAAACTCACGTAAGATTATATCGGCCAGCCTCAAGCGTTGTAGAACCCCGAAACAAAACTTCTATAAATACTCGACACACATAAACACAGTATACATGAAAGTGGTACTAAGTAGTATGTGTATGTGAGCGTTTGCGGTTGTATTGTATTTTCTAGAAACAAACGTGTATGCTTTTGAATTTTTTCCCTTACATTTAGACTAGAATCATATATTACCAAAAGATTCTTTCAAATGTTCCATACTAAATTTTAAATAATAATGCAATTTCATTGTACTAAAACACTACTATATTTACAATGTTACATATTGTAATTGTATAACGATAAACAATGCATTTTTATATGCATAAACACACTTACATATGGTAAGAGTTGTTAAATAAGAGAAAAATACTAGCTAAAATTGTATGTTGATAAATGATCAATAAAATACTAGTTAAGATTTACTTCTAGAATAAACTATAAACAAGTAAATTTGTTTGGTATAAATAGCGACCGGCTACAGGCCAATCGACTGAAAATGAGTTTTGGGTTAATATCTTTGTCATCTACCGTTGATTTCAGATTAGAATGCCACAGGAAAATCCTGCAGAAACTGAATCAATTGGCTCAAATTCCGAGGTAGTCCATTCTATGTAGATAGTTCAACCAAAAAGTTTGTGGATTTGGTCGATCATGTGTGCAAAATACAAGAAGCCCAATAAACCAGGACGGACCTGTTAACCCGTTTATATAATTGTACGTTTATATAATTGTACGCAAACACACTTGGTCGTCAGCCACCGCACAGAACCCTAGGGTCACTTTCTTTCCTTCAATTCCTTTCCTACCATTCATTTTTTTCCAGCCGCCGTACACATCCCCCGGAAACGATGGTGGCACCATGGATTGCCACTAGACCTCATAGCTATTGGACAGAGAGGAGTGATAAATTATAAGAGAAAGAAGATAAAGAAGCAACAAGAACACACAAGTTTTTTCATCATGGTAAGAAACTATTATTTCTCATCAAACTTTCTCCCGTTGTAATTTAGTTTCTTTAGATTTGAAATTCAAAATGCATAGATCATATACAAATGAAAACAGTCACACACAGATTTTGCGCATATGAATAATAAAAAATCATGTAGCTTCACTAGTAGAAAACATGGCTTTGGTTCAGGCCGGGCCAGCCCATTAGTCCCGTTTCAGTCACGAACCGGGACCCATGGGGGCATAGGTCCCGGTTCGTGAGGCCAAGGGGCCGGCCGGGCCTCGTGGGGCATTGGTCCCAGTTCGTCTGGCCCCTTTGGTCCCGGTTCCAGACACGAACCGGAACCAATGGGCCTCGCTCCTGGCCCACAACCATTGATCCCGGTTCGTGGCTGCAATCGGGACCAAAGGGTTCTAGCCACGAACCGGGACCAATGAGATGCCTATATATACCCCCTCGCCCGAGAGCAGAGCACTCCACTGCTCTGTTTTTCTGGCTGGCCGTTGGAGAGCTTTGAGGTGCTCTAGCTCACCTCCTATGCACATGAGGTGTTCGATGAAATGTCCGAGCCACACTTAAGCTTTCTCCCCTCGAAACTCCTTGTCCAAACTCCATTTTCCTCGAGATTTGTCTAGGTTTGGCGGTCTGTCCTGTCCTGTTCCCGTCCTCACCGCCGTTGATCGCCCGCGCCGATCTCGTCGCCGGCACCACCGTGGTGAGCCTCTTGATCTTATCTTCTTTCTAAAAGAAAAAAGTTCTTACTTGTATGATTTAGATAGATACTTGTGTAGTTTTCTTGCTTATTATTGTTTGTTATTATATAGTGCGATGGTTTTGGTATCCACCTCCGTCGGCCCTCATCCTGTCTATGATTCGGATGTGGTATATACATTATCTTTTATAACTATTAGTTTCATTTAGTGTTTATGACAATTATGCCGAGCAACGTGACATAGATTTTTTTTTTATCTAGGAGGTATGTGAACCGGAAATTCCAACCGACCCTATTGTCGAGAGGTTAAATTTAGTTGAAGAAGAAAACAATTAATTGAAGGAAAAATTGAAAAAAAATTGAGGAGAAGAAGATGATATTGGAGTTGCATGTTGCGGATGTCGTCGATGATCACAAGATCAAGATGGAATGCGCTTGAAGATTAGAAAGATTAGAAAATATACCATTCATACTGAGACTTGGTATCATTATGCCGTTGGATCAATTGTTACCTTGGTTGCGATTATGATCGCATTTGTTGTTACATTGAAATGTTTTATATAGTTTCAATGTATGGTTTAATTAGATGCTCTAGAGAGCTATATGTTGTTCAGTGAGAACTATGTATGTACTTTGGTTTTAATATGATGATGAACTTCTATTAATTTGGTCACTTATCTATTCATGATGTACGCAGATGAACCGGCAACGGATGTATGGTAACAGACACACCTCCGAGTACATTAAGGGCGTGAATAATTTTCTCCCAGTGGCTGAGGCAAACAAGCAGAATGGTTTTATGTGTTGTCCATGCCCCATATGTGGGAATACGAGGTCTTACTCTGACTCGAAAACCCTTCACACCCACCTACTTTATAAGGGTTTCATGCCACACTATAATGTTTGGACCAAGCACGGAGAAAGAGGGGTTGTGATGGAAGACGACGAAGAAGAAGATGATGATGACAACTATGTGCCCCCTGAATACGGTGATGTTGCAAGGGGGGAAGCTGAAGATGCTGCAACGGGGAAAGTTGAAGATCAAGAGGAACCAAACAATGTGCCTGATGATGATCTTTATCGGGTCATTGTTGATGCAAAGAGACAGTGCGAAAGTGTAAAGGAGAAGCTGAAGTTCGATCGCATGTTAGAGGATCACAAAAAAGGGTTGTACCCCAATTGCGAAGATGACAACACAAAGCTCGGTACCACACTGGAATTGTTGCATTGGAAGGCAGAGAATGTTGTACCTAACAAAGGATTTGAGAAGCTATTGAAAATATTGAAGAAGAAGCTTCCAAAGGATAACGAATTGCCCGACAGTACGTACGCATCAAAGAAGGTTGTATGCCCTTTAGTATTGGAGGTGCAGAAGATACATGCATGCCCTAATGACTTCATCCTGTACCCGGTGCGTACGAGGATTTGAACACATGCCCGGTATGTGGTGCATTGTGGTATAAGATCAGACGAGATGACCCTGGTGATGTTGACGGCGAGCGCCCCAGGAAGAGGGTTCCTGCCAAGGTGATGTGGTATGCTCCTATAATGCCACAGTTGAAACGTCTGTTTAGAAACAAAGAGCATGCCAAGTTGATGCGATGGCACAGAGAGGACAGTAAGAAAGACGGGAAGTTGAGAGCACCTACTGACGGGTCGCAGTGGAGAAAAATCGAGAGAAAGTACTGGGAGGACTTTGCTGGTGACGCAAGGAACGTATGGTTTGGTTTAAGCGCGGATGGCATTAATCCTTTTAGGGAGAAGAGCAGCAATCACAACACCTGGCCTGTGACTCTATGTATCTATAACCTTCCTCCTTGGTTGTGCATGAAGCGAAAGTTCATTATGATGCCAGATCTCATCCAAGGCCCTAAGTAACCCGGCAACGACATTGATGTATACCTAAGGCCATTAGTTGAAGAACTTTTACAACTGTGGAATGGAAACGATGTACGTGTGTGGGATGAGCACAAACAGCAGGAATTTGACCTACATGCGTTGCTGTTTGTAACCATCAATGATTGGCCTGCTCTCAGTAACCTTTTAGGACAGACAAACAAGGGATACCACGCATGCACGCACTATTTAGATAACACCGAAAGTATATACCTGGACAAATGCAGGAAGAATGTGTACCTGAGGCATCGTCGATTTCTTCCGACCAACCATCAATGTTGAAAGAAAGGCAAGCATTTCAAAGGTGAGGCAGATCACCGAAAGAAGCCCTCCATCCAAACCGGTGATCACATACTTGCTATCGCCAATGATTTACAAGTAATCTTCAGAAAGGGTCCCGGCGGACTATCTGTTCCGAATGACGCTGATGGACGCGCACCCATATGGAAGAAGAAATCTATATTTTGGGACCTACCCTACTGGAAAGCTAGAGGTCCGCTCTTCAATCAACGTGATGCATGTGACGAAGAACCTTTGCATGAACCTGCTAGGCTTCTTGGGTGTGTATGGGAAGACAAAAGATACACCAGAGGCATGGGAGGACCAGCAACGTGTGCACGAAAAAGACAGCATGCCTCCAAAGCAGTATGAAGGTCCTGCCAGTTACGCTCTTACCAAAGAAGAGAAGGAAATCTTCTTTGAATGCCTGCTCAGTATGAAGGTCCCGTCTGGCTTCTCGTCGAATATAAAAGAAATAATAAATATGCCTGAGAAAAAGTTCTAGAACCTAAAGTCTCATGACTACCACGTCATTATGACGCAACTGCTTCCGGTTGCATTGAGGGGCCTTCTACCGGAAAACGTTCGATTAGCCATTGTGAAGCTATGTTCATTCCTCAATGCAATCTCTCAGAAGGTGATCGATCCAGAAATCCTACCAAGGTTAAGGATTGATGTGGCGCAATGTCTTGTTAATTTCGAGATGGTGTTCCCACCATCCTTCTTCAATATCATGATGCACGTCCTAGTTCATCTAGTCGACGAGATTGTCATTCTGGGCCCTGTATTTCTACACAATATGTTCCCCTTTGAAAGGTTCATGGGAGTCCTAAAGAAATATGTCTGTAACCACGCTAGGCCAGAAGGAAGCATCTCCATGGGCCATCAAACAGAGGATGTCATTGGGTTTTGTGTTGACTTCATTCCTGACCTTAAGAAGATTGGTCTCCCTCAATCGCGGTATGAGAGGAGACTGAGTGGAAAAGGCACTCTAGGAGGGGACTCAATAATATGTAGGGACGGGCATTCTTGGTCTCAAGCAGACTACACAGTTCTACTGAATTCTACCTTGGTGACCCCGTATGTCGATGAACACAAGAACATTCTGCGCTCCAAACCACCCGCAGTGTGACGACTGGATTACATGTGAACACATAAGGACTTTCAGCAGTTGGTTGCAAACATGTCTCAGGGGTGAAAACACTGTTTCTCATGAGTTGTACTCGTTGACCAGGAAACCATCTTCGACTGTAATGACTTACAAAGGGTGCGAGATAAATGGGAATACATTTTACACGATCGCCCAAGATCAAAAGAGCGCCAACCAAAACAGTGGTGTCCGCTTTGATCCAGCAACCAAGAGGGGAAAGGACACATATTATGGTTACATAGTGGACATATGGGAACTTGACTATGGACATGATTTTAAGGTCCCTTTGTTTAAGTGCAAATGGGTCAATTTGTCAGGAGGCGGGGTACAGGTAGACCCACAGTACGGAATGACAACAGTGGATCTGAACAATCTTCGATACACAAATGAACCATTCGTCCTAGCCAATGATGTGGCGAAGGTTTTCTATGTGAAGGACATGTCTACCAAACCGAGAAAAAGAAAAGATAAGGAAGCGAATACATCATACGATGAGCCAAAGCGCCACATAATTCTTTCAGGAAATAGAGACATCGTGGGATTGGAGGGCAAGACAGACATGGCTGAATATTATGAAAAGTTTCATGAAATTCCTCCCTTCAAAGTCAAGGCTGACCCAAGCACTCTGTTAAACAATGAAGATTATCCATGGTTACGGCGCAATAAGCAAAGGACACAAACAAAGAAACAGTGAAGACTTTCTCTCCGCAACTATTATGATGATGCCTTTGATCTAGAATATCACTGCAGTTACATGTGAAGAAATGAAATGCCTTTTGTAACAGATGAGTTTCCATCAGAAACCCTCATACTTCGAAAGAGATTGTCTGTATTGTACACGAAGTGCATCTAGTTTTTGTCGTAACCCTCTGAACTTTTTAGCACATGCTATGTGGGTGAAATCATAATACCATGCTAACTTTCAACCTTTTCAGAGTTCATTTGTAGTGCTTTTCAATTTTAGAGTCATTTAGCTCAAAAAATCAATAAATGCATGAAAATACCAAATGAAGTCAGAAAGGGTTGAAAATTGATGGTGTGGCTTTGAATGGTGCATTTTGAACACAAAAAATGTCTGGAGTTCAAATAAGTTTAAAAAAATGAAATCCCTTTGTAACCGATTAGTTTTCGTCCGAAACCTTGATACTTCGAAAGAGATTGTCCATTTTGTACATGAAGTGCATCCGGTTTTTGCCGTAATCCTCTCAAATTTTTAGCACATGCTATGTGGGTGAAATGATGATACCATGCCAACTTTCAACCTTTTAAGAGTTCATTTGTAGTGCTTCTTCAATTTCAGGGTCATTTAGCTGAAAGAATGAACTAATAGCAAAAAGAATGAACTAAAAATGATCTATTAAAATATTCTGTTATGATCAACTAAAACAAAACTATAATATTCTTCAATAGCAAAAAGAATCAACTAAAAAGCTTTTATAAAACTCCAATAGCAAAAGGAATCAACTAAAAACTTTTATAAACCTCTAGATTATTGAAACTAAAATTATATAAAATTTATGCAACTAAAATTATCAAAGTATTTTCTGTTCAAAACATTAAAAGAAAAATAGAATTTCCATAAATAATTTTTTGTTAGAAACTTTAATAGCAAAAAGAATTATCATAAAGAATTTTTTGTTAGAAACAAAATTAAAAAAATCTGATTTTGAATATAATGATAAAACATAGTAATATTAAATAGCAGGAAAAAGAATCACTAAAAAATCTAATTTTATAGTAAAGTTATTCAAAAACTAGGGATTCACACAAATTTCAAAAAATTTGAATTTAAACTATTCAAATTGGAAAACTAATGGCACTAACAGAAAGTTTATAATTTTTATTACCTAAAAGCAAAAAAGAATCACTAAAAAACTAGTAAGTATTTTGCTGTAAGTAGAAACAAAATAAAATAAATAAAGCAAAAAAGAAAACAAAAAAACTGGATTTTTTTAAAAAAGTGCCACCTACTGGGCCACCAGCCCACCACGACGTGAATATGACTAGAAACCCAACCATGGGCAGGATTCAGGCCCGCGGCAGGCCCAGTAGGCCCACAGGCACATAGTGACAGATTAGGCCTGAAAGCCTGCAGTTGAGAGGAGCTCGAGAGGGTGGGCGCAGCAGCGCTTATAAACCACTCTCGAGCTCTCTCAACTAGCGAGGTAGGGCTAAACTTTTGGCCGCCGGCAGCACAAGGCCTTTGGTCCCGGTTGGTGGCACCAACCGGGGCTAAAGGGGTGCATTGGTACTGGTTGGTACACAACCAGTACCAATGCACCCCTTTAGTCTCGGCTGGTTCCACCAACCAGGACCAAAGGTCCCTGTTTCCCGCCCTTTGGGCTGCTGAAAACTGACCTTTGGTCCCGGTTGGTGGCACCAACCGGGACTAAAGGTGGGCATTGGTCCCGGTCGGTGCCACGAACCGGGACCAAAGCTTCGCCTATATAACCAACACTTAGTAATTTTTCCACATTCTCCCCCGACACCAACTCTCCTGAGCCCTGACGCCGCCAGACTGCTCTCCTCGTCGTTGTCGCCGTCGCCGTCGCGCCCTGCCCCATCGCCGCCCGCTCCTCGTCACCGTCGCCATCGCCGATGCCTCCCGACCTCGCCGTCGCCTCCCTTGACCGCCCCTGCCCTGCCCTGCCCAGCGCCTCTGCCTCAGCCCGGCCCCGACCTCGCCGCCACCGCCTGCCTCATCGCCATCGCCATCACCGACGCCTCCGCGACATCGCCGTCGCCTCCCCGCGCCGGCCCCTGCCCTGCCCCGCATGCGCCTCTGCCTCAGCCAGGCCCGACCCCCAAGCCCTGCCCTGCCCCCCCCATTGTTGTGGCGGCGCAAATTGCATTTTTTGTTGGTATATTTTCTATTAAATGGGTATGTATGCATATTGTCTTTCTAAATATATGGATGTATGTTGATGTATGGATATGTGTGCATATTTTTTCATATTTTTAATTAATTTTATTTGTTCATATATATGATGATTTTTTTCAAAGATGATCATATGAATTTTTTTGTTCATAGATGATCATATGATGTTTTTATAGTTGTCGATCCGCTCGTTGATTTGTTCATATGTAGGCAAGCGACGTCGTCGTCGTTAGTTGTACTGTTAGTGCATTTTAGGTTAGTAGATTTTAGGTTAGTGGAGAGGAAAAAGAAAAATAAGGAAAAATAAGAAAATAGGAAGAAGGAAGCAGGAAGAAGAAGAAAAAGAAGGAGAGGAAAAAGGAAAATAAGAAGAGGAAGAAGGAGAAGAAGTGGAGAAAAAAATAAGAAGAGGAAGAATAAGAATAAAAAGGAGAAGAAGAAGGAATAGAGGAGAAGAAAATTTCTATTTTTTCTTCTTCTCCTCTATTCCTTCTTCTTCTTCTCTTTTTTAAAAAGGAAAATAAGAAGAGGAAGAAGGAGAAGAAGACGGAGAAGAAGAGGAGAAAAAAAGAGGAAGAGGAAGAAAAAAAGGAGAAGAAAAAATACAAAAAAATCTATTTTTTCTTATTCTCCTCTATTCCTTCTTCTTCTCCTCTTTTTTTCTTCTATTTTTTCTTCTTATTCTTCTCCTCTCTTTTTTTCTTCTTCTTCCTCTTCTTATTTTTTATCGGGAACGAGGGTGTCGAGGATCACCGAGCGGTCGAGGGTCGGGAACTAGGGTAGAGGGTCGAGGGTCGCCGAGTGGTCGAGGGTCGAGGGTCGTCGAGGGGTGGAGGGTCGAGGGTCGAGGATCGCCGAGGGGTCGAGAGGGGGACGTCGATCAACCCCCTCTCACTCGACCAACTCTCAAGGACACCCAAACCCTTGAAAAAATGTTGTCGATCTCCTACCCCCTCCCGCCCCTACCCAACAAACTCTGTCGAGATTTGTAAGAGATTTATCAAGAATGCCCCCATTATGGATGTTCATAATTAAGTTGATCCATATTTTTCCTGATCTCATCTACCATTCTATATGTGCACGTTCTCTTGTGTCAAAGTATTGAAGAAATCCATGGTTTCATAATTAGCCAAAAGTAATAGGCGCGTGATAGTATGAAGCTCTCCAAAATTATTTTGGAACAGAGTCCTGATAAGATAATTCGCTTTTTGGTATGAAGTTCAGCAAAGGCCTTCCAAATAGCGATATTCGAAAGGCTCTTGCTGAACTTCGTACCAAAAAGCGAATTATCCTATGAGGACTCCGTTCCAAAATAACTTTGGGGAGCTTCATACCATCATGCGCATGTTACTTCCGGCTAATGATGAAGCCATGGTTTTCTTGAATCCTTTGACACTAGACAACATGACATATAGAAGGGTATATGAGATCAGGAAAAATAGGGACCATTTTCTGCACATCCAGAATGGCGTCATCTTGTTAAATCCCTTGTTTGACATTCATGAGAGAGGCGGTCCGGACGTCGGACATTCATGAGAGAGGCGGTCCGGGCCAAGCCCTAGAAGCGTTGCCGAGGCCACCCCAAACCCTAGAAGCGTCGAGGCCACCCAAATTTACCTTAAAAGAGCGTTGTCAAGGCCACCCAAAACCCTAGAAGCGTATTGGAGGCCACCACAAACCATAGAAAGCGTCGAGGCCACTAATTAATATTCCTTGTTGTGATTAGCTAGCTAGGTCTATGTTTGCCACTATTAATATATCCATCTCTCATGTTTGTATATTAGTTGCCATGTTGTAATATTAGCAGAAATTATGGATCAACAAAGAGACTTCGAACAAGAAGAGATATTGGGGGACATAATCCGCGACGGACATGATGTCTTGTCGTTTCTCAACGACACTGATGGTCTGGAAGGAGAGGAAGCAGGCTATGGTGATCCAACAATGGAGGAGGAAAGTCATGATCATGATGGCTCCGGCGACCGAATGCCGGTGGAAGCAGGAGACCGTGATGACGGCTCCGGTGACCGAACGGAGTCGGGATCAGCTGTTGCAAAGTCCGGTGAGGTATATATATAAGCCTGTGCTGACTAGCTAATTGATGCATTAATTGTTTTAGTATGTACATATATTAACTCTTCTTTCTTCTTTTATAGCCCTCTGGATCGAGCCAAACTTCGGTAACGAGAAAGGTTCACGATCACAGCAATCGGGGACGATGGCCAACTGATTGAACCCGAGCGGACCAAGGATGCATTTTCTGCTCAGTGCGGAGCTATTGTTAGGGACAGCATCCCGATCAGCCTCCAGCTATGGAATAAGCCTAAGAAAGAAGACCCTCAAGTTTCTTATGTCACCAATAGAATTAAAGATGATCTTTGGACCTTGCTGAAGGCAAATTTCACCCTACCGCCGGAGGAGGATCCGAATAAGCAAGTTATAGAGCCACTGTGTTGGTGTACAAAAGTAGGGGCTCTCCTTTTGACCCCTTTACTTGTGCACGGGCAGTCAGAGCCACCCGCCACGGCCACACATAATGGGGCAGGAAAGGGAAGCCAGAGAGAAGTCGAAGGGACAAGACAAACAAAGCAACGACAAGGACAAAGGCCACAAATATCGGATGGACGAAACAGGTTTCCCCGGCAAGAACCCTTGCCGGGGCAGCCGCAACGGCCCCGGCAAGACCCTTGCCGGGGCAGCTCACCCACACCAGCTGAGCGAGCCACCCTTGAGCCCAACAATGCTAGACAGACGCATTGGGACAGGGCTCGGGAGGCACCTCCGTGGTGGCATGCAGATCTTTGTGAAGACAAAGAATAGTCAAGATCAAATGAGGATAGGAAGGCAACAATCCTCACCGAGATCCTCACCGAAGAAACCCACAAGACCCCCGGCAAGATCCTAGCCGGGGACGCCGGCGCGTCACGACAAGACCCTTGCCGGGCCACCCGGCAAGACCCTTGCCGGGCCACCCGGTAACGCCCTCGCCAAGCGCGCCAGCAGGGCCACTGCCAGGCCCGCACTAGCCAAGTCTCCGCCGCCGTTCCCATGCAGCTGCCGACCCAACCAGATGGGCAGGCACCTGCGTGGCAACATGCAGCCCTTCGTGGAGGCTCCACCACCGCGCCATCTCAGCTGCCTGCCTGCCTACATGGCACCGCATGCACCGCTGGCCAGGGCGCATGTCGAAGCGAGGAGGAGCGGCGACGGACGGGACGGGCCTCGCTCCCGCCCCCAATAAAGTGAAGGGACACCTAAGCCATGCATTAGATGCACTTTGTCCTATAATACCAGCGATAAGCTCGCAGCACTTTAGCACTTTCCACCTCCTGTGTGCCACTGTGGCAGCCCCTTTCGCCTATAAAAGGAGGCCCATGGCGCCCTGGAGAGGGATTCGGCTCTTTCGAACCTGGCAACACCCAGAGCTAGTTCAAGAGCCCAAGAACACTAAATACATCCACCAAAGCAGGATCGTAGGGTTTTACGCATCTTTGCGGCCCGAACCTGGGCAAATCCCCTTTGTGCTGTCTACTAGTCCCGCTCTTCTCACGATCCAAATACCGTAATCGTAGTAGGGATTCCAGTGATCCCATAGGTGTCGTTTCCCACCGACATCTTTGGCACGCCAGGTAGGGGGCGCAATTGTGAGAATCGGGTCCAGTAGTAGGCCCAGCAGTCGCCGCAGCTCCTGCGGGAAAGGCGGCCAAGAAGGCGGCGTAGCCCGTTGACTTGAAGGACGCCGAAGCGGCGACGAGAGAGCTAAGTCATGCTGAACTTTAAGTTTTTCTTCCTTAGATATAAGGTTATTATCCTCGACGGTTTGGCCTATGTATGGAGAGCCTGGATGCAGAGGGGCCCTCCTGCGGTCGGCAACGCCCTTGTTCTGTTTCGAGTCCGCTCAACAGTTCGAGCAGCCGCGTCGAGAGTGGCAGGGTAGCCATTCGCCATCGACAACGCTCTCGGTTCTGACTCGAGTCAAGCTCGACAGATCGAGCAGCCGCGCCAAGGGCGGTAAGGTGCTTCGCCCGGCAACAAGCACACCTGGCAGGCCAATGAGGACCCGTCCTCAAAGCGCCGCCCTGGGTTTACGTGCCGGCAAGCTTACCGGTTGACGTGGGGTGGACATACAAAGGAAAATCGAACAGGAAAATAACATGCATAGTTTCAGGAGCACTGCAGAGTTATATTACACAAATTGCCACCGCGGTTCTAACTAAAGATAGCATTATCTTGGTCATGAACCTGCAGCGGCGACGGAGAATGGGGTGCCTAGTCCCGGCGCTGGCCCTCCAACCTCTTGATTTTGTCGATGCGGCTGAGGATGGGCTGGATACGCTCATTGAGCGCCGCGATGTCGGCATCCTCCAGCAAGCTCTTCAGCACAACTCCGAAGTCGAAGTCTGGGTGCTAGTGCGCAATCTTGGTGAGCACCCTGGTCATGGTCCCTCGGCAGAGTATCCGGGATTCCTCGGCCAGGGAGGCCGCCCGGTTGGAATGAAGCCTCCTCAGGGCGCCGACGACCTTCTCAAAGTATATGGTCAGGTTGGCGTTGGGGCTCAGGTTCGCCTCTGGGGCGTACTTCATCTCGGGCATCCCCATAATGGCCAGCTGATCGGCGGCCGAGTTTGCAATGACGGCAAGGTGTTCAAGCCAACGTTTCTCGCCCGCCACGTGGTCCTTGAGGTTGGCGGTCTCGTTTATCTGCCGTTGCTTCTCTGTTGCCAGCTCCTTGGTCAGGATCCCCTCCTGGGTTCTGGCCCCCGACAGCGTCTTCTCGAGACCTCCCAGCTTCAGCTTGAGGTCGCTGATGGAGTTTTTGGCGTCGGAGAGTTCTCCGACCTTGCTGACGACCTCGCCGTGCGCCTCCGTCAGACCGCCGTTGAGCGTATCCTTCTCCTAGGCCAGCTTCAGAGCTTGCCCCAGCAGCTCCTTCACCCTGCCGGCGTGGGCCTGAGCCTGGGCGTTGAGTGCTTCATGATGCCTCCACTCCAGCTCTTGGGTCCGCTGCATGATGTTTGCCGGCGAGGGGGGAGGCTATGGCGTCCGGGCACGCTTGGACGACGAAGAAGCAGATGTCTTCTTCTTCGATGCCACAACCTTTGCCATTTTCTTCATCGACACCGCCCTCGTCTGGCGCACGAGCGCTTCCTGGGCTTGCCGCAGCTGCGCGGCCCGGTCGAGGCGGACCGGCTCGCCGGAGATGGCCCGCCGCATGACCCGCCCTTTTCCGGTGATCGGAGGATCGACGGTTGCGGTCTTCGTCCCCTCGCCCTCCTCCTCCGACGACCCGTCGGCGGCGTCTTCAACGAGGGGATCCCCGGTGTCGGCGCCGCTGGCCTCCCCAGCGGCTGCTGCCCACCAGGCGAGCTCCCCTTCCTCCGCCTCCGCCGCGGCCTTGTCCACCACGCCGCCGGCGCTGCCGACCTCCTTGACGAGCTTTGCCTCCTCCTCGGCAAGCCTCGCCTCCTCCACCCTGGCGGCGATATAATCCAGCTCCGCCGGAGAGGTGTCCTGGATAAGCCGCGGCTCGGCGGTGACGTACACCTCATGCAAGGTGTCGAAGAACTCCTGCACCACGAGCCCGTCCGGCTCAACCCAGTTCGGGTCAAGGCCATGCGCATTGAAGAGCGGCATCATGGCAATGATCTCGTTCCGGCGAGAGTTGTTGCTCAGCGGGACCACTCCCGGAGGCAGTTTCAAAACGGGCTCCTTGTCGACCTTGCCGGCCTTCGCGGCGGCCCTGGCAAGCTTTCCGGACCGCTCGACCTCGCCCTCGTCGTCAACCTCGAGCTGGAAGATCTGTTGGCAAAGGTGGGCGTGCCTCAGCACCGTCAGGTTGTTGTCGAGGCCGGGGCGGAGCCTCATGATGTGGGTGGCGTCACGAAGAGCCAGGCTGGCCTCCCCTTGTCGTGCAGAGGGGCAATCCGGCAGCGGATGAAGTCCGCCCCGATCATTTCGAGGGTGATCCCGATGTGGGTGAGCCGGAGAATTCTGGTGGTGGCGACCGTAGCTTCACGTCGTCGGCATCGACGTTGCCCCAATCGACCCCATGGACCGGCAGCTTCTGGCGAACCTTGCAGAATGCTGGCGGGTCCTCCTCCTCAATCCAGCACCACCGGCCCCGCCATTCTTCCCACCTCTCCTTCGTGGCGCCGTCCGGGTACGCCCCCTTGGCCCTCGGGATCCAGGCGACGCAGCCAGCAATGGCACCCCCTTTTTGGATCCGAGGGGAGAAATAATGGAGGAAGAGCGCCGTGCTGGGGTGCACCCCGAC
This sequence comes from Aegilops longissima, assembly GCA_021605205.1. Classification (NCBI taxonomy): domain Eukaryota; kingdom Viridiplantae; phylum Streptophyta; class Magnoliopsida; order Poales; family Poaceae; genus Aegilops; species Aegilops longissima. The sequence goes on along the minus strand of CM038676.1, from coordinate 566,229,304 downwards.
GAAGCCCTCACAGAGATGTGCGAAGAGAGCCATGCACGCCACGGCATTCGGGGTGAAATCCAAGAGACGGAAGCCGTAGGTGCGCATGATGTCCTTGAAGAAATCGGAAAAGGGGGGACAGAGCCCGCAGGAGAAATAGTCTATGAAGAAAGGGTACCGATTTGGGGAGGGCCCGGCGCTGGCAGAGACGACTTGCGTGGCTGGATGCCCTGTCTTCTCTCCCCCCGTCTTCACTCCCCATAGGTCCTTGAACATCTCCCGGAGCTCGGGCACGCCGACCGTCGAGGGGAAGTAAGCGGACTGCGCTCGTCACACCACCAGCTCGCTCTCCAGCTGCTCCGTCGCCACGGTGTCCTTCGTCGCTCCCTTGCTTTTTGTGGACTTGGGCGCCATGGCGACCGCGGGGAGCGAAAGAGCAGGGGATGGCAGAGGCATGGCGCGATGGACGAAGGCAGAGAGGCTCGAGAAGAAGGTAGAAAGGGGGCGGCGGTTCTAAGATTGGAGAAAGGCGCAGGGGGGGGGGGGTAAAGTGAGCAGTGCGCCCGCGGTTATTCCTTTTTATGGGGAAGGCGCGGGCCGCCTCCTTTCCCATTAACTGCGATACGACGCATGCGTGCGAACGCTGTCCCACGCATGCCTCCCACGTCACGCGTGCCCACACGACCCCCACGTCACGCGTTCAACGTGGATCGTGGAGAAGCGCAGCAGACGGAGCAGTTACCGCGGTAAAATCCGTCCGAGCTGCCCGCGCACCGTTTTTGGCCTGGCCCAACAATGTGCCGCGCTTATGTATGGCCCTGGCCCGGGGGCTCCTGTCGGTGTACAAAAGTAGGGGCTCTCCTTTTGACCCCTTTACTTGTGCACGGGCAGTCAGAGCCACCCGCCACGGCCACGCATAATGGGGCAGGAAAGGGAAGCCAGAGAGAAGTCGAAGGCACAAGACAAACAAAACAACGACAAGGACCAAGGCAACAAAGATTGGATGGACGAAGCAGGTTTCCCCAGCAAGAACCCTTGCCGGGGCAGCCTCAGCGGCCCCGGCAAGACCCTTGCCGGGGCAGCTCACCCACACCAGCTGAGCGAGCCACCCTTGAGCCCACCAGCGCTAGACAGACGCATTGGGACAGGGCTCGGGAGGCACCTCCATGGTAGCATGCAGATCTTTGTGAAGACAAAGAATAGTCAAGATCAAATGAGGATAGGAAGGAAACAATCCTCACTGAGATCCTCACCGAAGAAACCCACAAGACCCCCGGCAAGATCCTTGCCGGGGACACCAGCGCGCCATGACAAGACCCTTGCCGGGCCACCCGACAAGGCCCTCGCCAAGCGCGCCAGCAGGGCCACTGCCAGGCCCACACCAGCCAAGTCTCCGCCGCCGTTCGCATGCAGATACCGACCCAACCAGTTGGGCAGGCACCTGCGTGGCAATATGCAGCCCTTAGTGGAGGCTCCACCACCGCGCCATCTTAGCTGCCTGCCTGCCTACATGGCACCGCATGCACCGCTGGCCAGGGCGCGTGTCGAAGCGAGGAGGAGCGGTGACGGATGGGACGGACCTCGCTCCCGCACCCGATGAAGTGAAGGGACACCTAAGCCATGCATTAAATGCACTTTGTCCTATAATACCAGCGATAAGCTCACAATGCTGTAGCACTTTCCACCTCCTGTGTGCCACTGTGGCAGCCCCTTTCACCTATAAAAGGAGGCCCATGGCGCCCCGGAGAGGGATTCGGCTCTTTCGAACCTGGCAACACCCAGAGCTAGTTAAAGAGCCCAAGAACACTAAATACATCCACCAAAGCAGGATCGTAGGGTTTTACGCATCTTTGCGGCCCGAACCTAGGTAAATCCCCTTTGTGATGTCTACTAGTCCCGCTCTTCTCACAATCCAGCGTCCCGCAACCGTAGTAGGGATTCCAGTGATCCCATGGGTGTCGTTTCCCACCGACACACTTGTCAAGTCGTATGCTCTTAAGAAGATGGCAGAGCTATTCAGGAGGTGGAAGAATGAGTTGAAATCAAAGTTTGTCGACAAAGAGAAGACTCCAGAATTAGTCGGCTGATTTGAGAAGATAAGAGATCACTGGCCCGCATTTTGTGGCCTACAAGACATCGGACAAGAGTAAGAAGATGTCAGAGATAAACAAGATAAATGCTGCATAGAAGAAGTGGCACCACCGCACGGGGTTAGGTAGCTACCTCAAAGCTAGACCGTTGTGGGACAAAGCTGAGCTTGAGCTGATTGATAAAGGGGTCGAACCAGAGACATTGAACTGGCCTGACCGTTCGAGGACTTGGTTCTTCGGGGTTGGGGGATCTTTGGACCCTTAAATAGGGAAGTGTCTTTGGACGGTCGAGCAACTTGCAACACCCATCACGAAGCTTCAGGCAGCAATCAAGGCAGCGCAAGAAGGGACGTTCGTTCCAGACAGAGAGAATGATGAGCTGACTGAGGCCCTCGGGAATCCTGAGAACCCTGGACGAAAACAAGGCACGCCAGGCTTCGTTTCATGGAAGATTGGATTTCCCGGCGCATCCGGTTACAAAACCCGGGAGAGGAAGAGGAAACAGGAGCTGGGCGCTATACAAAATCTCAAAGCAAGAGTACTGAAGCTAGAGGAGAGCCAGCGACCTGCCGACCAACCATCTCAGCGGCATGAAGCTACCCTAGAAGTTACACCGCCATCTCAGCGGATAAGCAACATGGCTTCCATGGAGCTTGTTCAGCAGCCTGACTTCACGGCTCCTAGCTACCCCGTGTATGCTATCACGGAGGCTGAACATTGCCAGCTTATGATGAAATGGCAAAACATCACCTTGAAGGCGGCTGTCGGTACTATTCCACCTCCTTAACCCGACGGAACATTTGGCACCGTCCGATTCCAGAGGGCTATGCTGTTGTGATGGAGGATGAAGTAATGGAGGGATTTGAGGAGCTCGAGCTTGACTACCCTACAGGTGAAGGGGAGATTCATCTGGGTCTTGCTCTGAAGACTCCATTATTGGGGAACATAGCAGAAATTCAAAATTTTCCTACGTGTCACCAAGATCTATCTATGGAGAAACTAGCAACGAGGGGAAGGAGAGTGCATCTACATACCCTTGTAGATCGCTAAGCGGAAGCGTTCATGAGAACGGGGTTGAAGGAGTCGTACTCGTCGTGATCCAAATCACCGGAGATCCTAGTGCCGAACGGACGGCACCTCCGCGTTCAACACACGTACAACCCGGTGGCGTCTCCCAAGCCTTGATCCAGCAAGGAGAGAGGAGAGGTTGAGAAGACTCCATCCAGCAGCAACACAACGGCATGGTGGTGATGGAGGAGCGTGGCAATCCCGCAGGCTTCGCCAAGCACCAAGGGAGAGGAGGAGGAGGAGGCGGGGCTGCACCAAGAGGAGAAGTTCTCATGTCTGTTGGGCAGCCCAAAACCTCAAGTATATATAGGGGGAAAGGGGGGCTGCGCCCCCTTTAGGGTTTCCCACCCCAAGGGGTGCGGCCAGCCCTAGATGGGACTTGGGGGGCGGCCAAGAGGGGAGGAGTGCCTCCCAAGTCAAGTGGAGGCCCTCCCCCTTAGGGTTTTCCCCCTCCCATGCGCATGGGCCTTGGGGGGGCTGGTGCCGCTGGCCCATTAAGGCTAGGGCGCCTCACAGCCCATGCTACTGTATTGGGCGTGGTGGAACAATTTCCGGACCTCCGGACCCCTCCGAATCCTCCGAACCTTCAGAAGCTTCCCGTACAATACCGAAAAAACCCGAACTTTTCCCGGAACCCGAACAACAACTTTCCATATATAAATCTTTACCTCCGGACCATTCCGGAACTCCTCGTTTCGTCCGGGATCTCATCCGGGACTCCCAACAACATTCGGTAACCACATACAAACTTCCTTTATAACCCTAGCATCATCGAACCTTAAGTGTGTAGACCCTACGGGTTCGGGAGACATGTAGACATGACCGAGACGTTCTCCGGTCAATAACCAACAGCGGGATCTGGATAACCATGTTGGCTCCCACATGTTCCACGATGATCTCATCGGATGAACCACGATGTCAAGGACTCAATCAATCCCGTATTCAATTCCCTTTGTCTAGCGGTATTGTACTTGCCCGAGATTCGATCGTCGGTATCCCGATACCTTGTTCAATCTCGTTACCGGCAAGTCTCTTTACTCGTTCCGTAACACATCATCCCGTGATCAACCCCTTGGTCACATTGTGCACATTATGATGATGTCCTACAGAGTGGGCCCAGAGATACCTCTCCGTTTACACGGAGTGACAAATCCCATCTTGATTCGTACAACCCAATGACACTTTCGGAGATACCCTGTAGTGCACCTTTATAGTCACCCAGATTACGTTGTGACGCTTTGGTACACCCAAAGCATTCCTACGGCATCCGGGAGTTGCACAATCTCATGGTCTAAGGAAATGATACTTGACATTAGAAAAGCTTTAGCATACGAACTACGATCTTTGAGCTAGGCTTAGGATTGGGTCTTGTCCATCACATCATTCTCCTAATGATGTGATCCCGTTATCAACGACATCCAATGTCCATGGTTAGGAAACCGTAACCATCTATTGATCAACGAGCTAGCCAATAGAGGCTTGCCAGGGACATGGTGTTGTCTATGTACCCACACATGTATCTGAGTTTCCTATCAATACAATTATAGCATGGATAATAAACGATTATCATGAACAAGGAAATATAATAATAACTAATTTATTATTGCCTCTAGGGCATATTTCCAACAGTCTCCCACTTGCACTAGAGTCAATAATCTAGTTCACATCGTCATGTGATTAACACTGATAGGTCACATCACCATGTGACCAACATCCAAAGAGTTTACTAGTGTCTGTAAACTAGTTCACATCATCATGTGATTTAGACTCAATGAGTTCTGAGGTTTGATCATATTTTGCTTGTGAGAGAGGTTTTAGTCAACGGGTTTTAGTCAACGGGTCTGAACCTTTCAGATCCATGTGTGATTTGCAAATTTCTAGGTCATATTGTAAACGCTGCTTCCATGCTCCACTTGGAGCTATTCCAAATGGTTGCTCCACTATACGTATCCGGTTTGCTACTCGAGTCACTCGGACAGGTGTTAAAGCTTGCATCGACGTAACCCTTTACGCCAATTCTTTATCACCTCCATAATCGAGAAACATGTCCTTATTTACTCCAAGGACAATTTTGATCGCTGTCCAATGATCCATTCTGGATCATTCTTGTACCCTTTGATGACTCATGGTAAGGCACACTTCGGTGCGGTACACAAGATAGCATACTATAGAGCCTACGTCTGAAGCATAGGGGCGACCTTCGTCCTTTCTCTCTCTTCTGCCGTGGTCGAGCTTTAACTCTTAACTTCATACCTTACAACTCAGGCAAGAACTCCTTCTTTGACTGATCCATCTTGAACACCTTCAAGATCATGTCAAGGTATGTGCTCATTTGAAAGTATTATTAAGCATTTTGATCTATCCTCATAGATCTTGATGCTCAATGTTCAAGTAGCTTGATCCAGGTTTTCTATTGAAAAACACCTTTCAAATAACCCTATATGCTTTCCAGAAAATTCTACATCATTTCTGATATACTCATCAGAAATTCTATAGTGCTCCCACTCACTTCTTTGGAAATACAAGTTTCTCATAAACTTTGTATAAACCCAAAATCTTTGATCATCTCATCAAAGTGCACATTCCAACTCCGAGATTCTTACTCCAGTCCTTTAGAAAGGATTGCTGGAGCCAGCATACCTTTTAGCATCCTTAGGATCGACAAAACTTTCTGATTGTATCACATACAACCTTTCCTTATGAAGACTGGTAAGGAAACTCGTTTTGACATCCATTTGCCAGATTTCATAAATGCAGCTAATGCTAACATGATTCCGACGGACTTAAGCATCGCTACGGATGAGAAAATCTCATCGTAGTCAACTCCTTGAACTTGTGAAAAACTCTTCGCCACAAGTCGAGCTTTATAGACGGTGATATTACCGTCCACGTCCGTCTTCTTCTTAAAGATCCATTCTCAATGGCTTGCCGATCATCGGGCAAGTCCACCAAAGTCCATGCTTTGTTCTGATACATGGATCCTATCTCGGATTTCATGGCTTCTAACCATTTGTCGGAATTTGGGCCCACCATCGCTTCTCCATAGCTCGTAGGTTCATTGTTGTCTAGCAACATGACCTTCAAGACAGGATTGAGTACCACTCTGAAGTAGTACGCATCCTTGTCACCCTACGAGGTACGTTAGTGACTTGATGCGAAACTTCATGATCCTTATCATAAGCTTCTACTTCAATTGGTGTAGGTGCCACGGGAACAACTTCCTGTGCCCTGCTACACACTAGTTGAAGTGACGGTTCAATAACCTCATCAAGTCTCCACCATCCTCCCACTCAACTTTTCGAGATGAACTTTTCCTCGAGAAAGGACCCGATTCAAGAAACAATCCCTATTGCTTCCGGATCTGAATTAGGAGGTATACCCAACTGTTTTGGGTGTCCTATGAAGATGCATTTTGTCCGCTTTGGGTTCGAGCTTATCAACCTGAAACTTTTCCACATAAGCGTCGCAGCCCCAAACTTTTAAGAAACGACAACTTAGGTTTCTCCAAACGGTGTCGTCTCAACGGAATTACGTGGTGCCCTTATTAAAGTGAGTGTGGTTGTCTCTAATGCCTAACCCATGAACGATAGTGGTAATTCGATAAGAGACATCATGGTACGCACCATATCCAATAGGGTGCAACTATGATGTTCGGACACACCATCACACAATGGTGTTCCAGGCGGTATTAATTGTGAAACAATTTCCACAATGTCTTAATTATGTGCAAAGCTCAGAACTCAGATACTCATCTCTATGATCATATCATAGACATTCTATCCTCTTGTCACGAAGATCTTAAACTTCACTCTGAAATTACTTGAACCATTCAATAATTCAGACTTGTGTTTCATCAAGTAAATATACTCAATATCTACTTAAATCATTCGTGAAGTAAGAACATAACGATATTCATCGCATGCCTCAAAGACTCATTGGACTGCACACATCAAAATGTGTCACTTCAACAAGTTGCTATCTTGTTCCATCTTATCAAACCGAGGCTTTTCACCATCTTGCCCATGTGGTATGTTTTGCATATCTCAAGTGATTCAAAATCAAGTGAGTCCAAACGATCCATTTGCATGGAGTTTCTTCATGCGTATACACCAATAGACATGGTTCGCATGTCTCAAACTTTTCAAAACGAGTGAGTCCAAAGATCCATCAACATGGAGCTTCTTCATGCTTTACACCAATATGACTTACATGGCGAGTGCCACAAGTAAGTGGTACTATCATTACTATCTTATATCTTTTGGCATGAAAATGTGTATCACTACGATCGAGATTCAATAACCCATTCCTATTAGGTGCAATACCATTGAAGGTATTATTCAAATAAACAGAGTAACCATTATTCTCCTTAAATGAATAACCGTATTGCGATAGACATAATCCAATCATGTCTATGCTCAACGCAAACACCAAATGACAATTATTCAGGTTTAATACTAATCTTGATGGTAGAGGGAGCGTGTGATGTTTGATCACATCAAAATTGGAAACACTTCCAACACATATCGTCAGCTCACCTTTAGCTAGTCTCCGTTTATTCCGTAGCTTTTATTTCGAGTTACTAACACTTAGCAACCGAACCGGTATCTAATACCCTGGTGCTACTAGGAGTACTAGTAAAGTACACATTAACATAATGTATATCAAATATACTTCTATCGACCTTGCCAGCCTTCTCATCTACCAAGTATCTAGGGTGGTTCCGCCCGATGGCTGTTCCCTTATTACGTAGCACTTAGTCTCGGTTTGGGTTCAACCTTGGGTTTCTTCACCGAGCAACAACTGATTTGCTGTTTCATGAAGTGTCCTTCTTGCCCTTTCCCTTCTTGAAACTAGTGGTTTCACCAACCATCAACAATTGATGCTCCTTCTTGATTTCTACATTCATGTGTCAAACATTGCGAATAGCTCAAGGATCATCATATCTATCCCTAATATGTTATAGTTCATCACGAAGCTTCTAGCAGCTTGGTGGCAATGACTTTGGAGAAACATCACTATCTCATCCGGAAGATCAACTCCCACTCGATTCAAGTGATTGTTGTACTCGAGACAATCTGAGCACAAGCTCAATGATTGAGCTTTTCTCCTTAGTTTGCAGGCTAAGAAAATCGTCGAGGTCTCATACCTCTTGACGTGGGCACGAGCTTGAAATCCTAATTTCAGCCCTCAAACATCTCATATGTTCCGCAACATTTCGAAAACGTCTTTCGTGACTCAACTCTAAACCGTTTAACTGAACTATCACGTAGTTATCAAAACGTGTATGTCCGATGTTCGCAACATCCACAAGCGACCTTTGGGGTTCATCACACTGAGCAGTGCATTAAGGACATAAGCTTTCTACTGTCCGCATAATTGCTACTTTCAACTTTCAACTATATTTTCTCTAGGAACATATCTAAACAGTGGAACTAAAGCGCGAGCCATTTACATAATTTGCAAAAGGTCTTTTGACTATGTTCAAGATAATTAAGTTCATCTTATGAACTCCCACTCGAGATAGACATCCCTCTGGTCATCTAAGTGATTGCATGATCCGAGTCAACTAGGCCGTGTCCGATCATCACGTGAGACGGACTAGTCATCATCGGTGAACATCTTCATGTTGATCGATCTACTATACGACTCATGCTCGACCTTTCGGTCTCTGTGTTCCGAGGCCATGTCTGTACATGCTAGGCTCGCAAGTTAACCCTAAGTGTATTGCGTGTGTTTGAGGCCATGTCCGTACATGCTAGGCTCACAACACCCGCTGTATGTGAACGTAAGAATCCATCACACCCGATCATCACGTGGTGCTTAGAAGCGACGAACTTTTGGCAACGGTGCACGCTTAGGGAGAACACTTCTTGAAATTGTTGTAAGGATCATCTTATTTACTACCGTCGTTCTAAGTAAACAAGATGCATAAACATAATAAACATCACATGCAATTATATAGTAGTGACATGATATGGCCAATATCATATAGCTCCATTGATCTCCATCTTCGGGCTCCATGATCATCATCGTCACCGCATGACACCATGATCTCCATCATCGTGTCTTCATGAAGTTGTCTCGCCAACTATTACTTCTACTACTATGGCTACCGGTTAGCAATAAAGTAAAGTAATTACATGGCGTTGTTTAATGACACGCAGGTCATACAATAAATAAAGACAACTCCTATGGCTCCTGCCGTTGTCATACTCATCGACATGCAAGTCGTGAATCCTATTACAAGAACATGATCAATCTCATACATCACATATCATTCATCACATTCTTCTTGGCCATATCACATCACATAGCATACCTGCAAAAACAAGTTAGACGTCCTCTAATTGTTGTTTGCATGTTTTACGTGGCTGCTATGGGTTTCTAGCAAGAACGTTTCTTACCTACGCAAAACCACAACGTGATATGCCAATTGCTATTTACCCTTCATAAGGACCCTTTTCATCGAATCCGTTCCGACTAAAGTGGGAGAGACTGGCACCCGCTAGCCACCTTATGCACCAAGTGCATGTCACCGGTGGAACCTGTCTCACGTAAGAGTACGTGTAAGGTCGGTCCGAGCCGCTTCATCCCACAATACCGTCGAAACAAGATTGTACTAGTAACGGTAAGCATATTGAACAAAATCAACGCCCACAACTACTTTGTGTTCTACTCGTGCAAAGAATCTACGCAATAGACCTAGCTCATGATGCCACTGCTGGGGAACGTAGCAGAAATTCAAAATTTTCCTACGTGTCACCAAGATCTATCTATGGAGAAACTAGCAACGAGGGGAAGGAGAGTGCATCTACATACCCTTGTAGATCGCTAAGCGGAAGCGTTCATGAGAACGGTGTTGAAGTAGTCGTACTCGTCGTGATCCAAATCACCGGAGATCCTAGTGCCGAACGGACGGCACCTCCGCGTTCAACACACGTACAGCCCGGTGACGTCTCCCACGCCTTGATCCAGCAAGGAGAGAGGGAGAGGTTGAGGAAGACTCCATCCAGCAGCAACACAACGGCATGGTGGTGATGGAGGAGCGTGGCAATCCAAGCAGGCTTCGCCAAGCACCAAGGGAGAGGAGGAGGAGGAGAGGCAGGGCTGCACCAAGAGGAGAAGTTCTCATGTCTGTTGGGCAGCCCAAAACCTCAAGTATATATAGGGGGAAAGGGGGGCTGCACCCCCTTTAGGGTTTCCCACCCCAAGGGTGCGGCCAGCCCTAGATGGGACTTGGGGCGGCCAGAGGGAGGAGGCCTCCCAAGTCAAGTGGAGGCCCTCCCCTTAGGGTTTCCCCTCCCATGCGCATGGGCCTTGGGGGGCTGGTGCCCCTGGCCCATTAAGGCTAGGGCGCCTTACAGCCCATGCTACTGTATTGGACGTGGTGGAACAATTTCCGGACCTCCGGACCCTCCGAATCCTCCGAACCTTCTGAAGCTTCCGGTACAATACCGAAAAACCCGAACTTTTCCGGAACCCAACAACAACTTTCCATATATAAATCTTTACCTCCGGACCATTCCGAACTCCTCGTTCGTCCGGGATCTCATCCGGACTCGAACAACATTCGGTAACCACATACAAACTTCCTTTATAACCCTAGCGCCATCGAACCTTATGTGTAGACCCTACGGGTTCGGAGACATGTAGACATGACCGAGACGTTCTCCGGTCAATAACCAACAACGGGATCTGGATACCCATGTTGGCTCCCACATGTTCCACGATGATCTCATCGGATGAACCATGATGTCAAGGACTGAATCAATCCCGTATTCAATTCCCTTTGTCTAGCGGTATTGTACTTGCCCGAGATTCGATCGTCGGTATCCCGATACCTTGTTCAATCTCGTTACTGGCAAGTCTCTTTACTCGTTCCGTAACACATCATCCCGTGATCAACCCCTTGGTCACATTGTGCACATTATGATGATGTCCTATCGAGTGGGCCCAGAGATACCTCTCCGTTTACACGGAGTGACAAATCCCAGTCTTGATTCGTGCCAACCCAACAAACACTTTCGGAGATACCTGTAGTGCACCTTTATAGTCACCCGATTACGTTGTGGACGCTTGGTACACCCAAAGAATTCCTACGGTATCCGGGAGTTGCACAATCTCATGGTCTAAGGAAATGATACTTGACATTAGAAAAGCTTTAGCATACGAACTACGATCTTTGAGCTAGGCTTAGGATTGGGTCTTGTCCATCACATCATTCTCCTAATGATGTGATCCCGTTATCAACGACATCCAATGTCCATGGTTAGGAAACCGTAACCATCTATTGATCAACGAGCTAGCCAATAGAGGCTTGCCAGGGACATGGTGTTGTCTATGTACCCACACATGTATCTGAGTTTCCTATCAATACAATTATAGCATGGATAATAAACGATTATCATGAACAAGGAAATATAATAATAACTAATTTATTATTGCCTCTAGGGCATATTTCCAACATCCATGTCTATGGCGGAAGGAGTACATCAAACTTCCAAACTGGACGCGTCCGCCTCCTCCTCCTCCAGCGAGTCAGGGCACTCCGCCTCCTCCTCCGGCGCGTGAAGAAACTTCGGCTCCTTCTTCGCCTCCTCCGACAAGCAGTCCGCCTCCTCCAGCGCGTGAGGGCACTGCGGCTCCTTCTCCACCTCCTCCGGTGCGTCGAAGCACTCAGCCTCCTCCAGCAGGTCTGAGCACTTCGCCTCCTCCGGCGGGTTAGCCGACTCCGCCGCGTCAGCAATGGCGGAAGAGAGAGGCCGCCGCTCCGGAGGCTAGCAGTAGTACAAGAAAAGGAGGGAAGCAGTTCAAATACGGTCCATCTCTCAAGGCTCCAGAAAAGTTACCTTATGAGAGGACCGAAAAGGAAAACAAGGACATCTGTCGTGCCCAAGTGAGGGACTTTTTTGCACCAAAACCTCCACCTCCGAAGCAAAATATAGATCTGGTGAAACTGAAACGGACTATCGATGCCTTGAAGCGACCACCGCCGCCTCCGCCGGATTCCAACTATGAGCGCACTATTAAGAAGACATATAAGGAAGCAGAGCGGGCGGGAAGTTTGAGCAGTGATGCAAGGTTAGCAGCACGAAGAAGTGGGAAACAAATTCCCCAGCTCGGCGAACAGGCGAAGCAAACGTGCCCCCCGCTCAAGGTGTCTAGCGATATCGTCGCTAATCATCTGGGGATGGTGCCCGGTACCAATCTTGGTGATTACCTGCCTGATGATGTACCCATTGAATTCATGGAGGTGGACGAATTCAGATACGAGTACGGGAGGCCTCTCGTCAAACCTGATCATCCTCGTCTAACAACGATGATCCGAAGACTCCATGACTGGTACATGGAAAGATGCAGGCAGTCTGGGAGGCATACTTTGCGATGATAATTGAAGAGGAGCACGATCTCATTGGAATGGATATTTTGAATATTGAATTTGACGAGTTATTCCAGTTATACAATCAAAAGGCCCTCGACAAAACACTCATGAATTGCTACTGTCTATAAGTACTACTTCTGTAATTAGGTCTCTCTATATAGCTCAGCTCTTTCATTGCATGTATATATAATTATCCTCACTATATTATGCAGGTTGAAGATCGTCGAATGCAGGAAAGAAGATATCTATAACATTGGGTTCATTAACCCAAATATCATACATGAATACACGGTCAAACACAAAGTCGAAGAGATTGAGGACAACTTGCTACGATCGTTGATTAAAAATCAAAATAAAGATAAGATACTCTTTCCTTACAACTTCCAGTGAGTGTTACTGTCTTGTGCATATTCGGTTTCCCTTACTCGAGGTTAATTATAGTGATGTAATTGATGAGTTATGCATGTGTGCGCAGCTTTCACTTTATTTTGCTAGAGATTAAGTTTGAAACTGGAATAGTAACTGTCTTGGACTCTAGAAGAAAAAAATCCCGAGGAGTATGCGAACGTGACTGATATGCTCCAGAGGTAAGTTCAATCGATCATTATCGCACCATATCGGCAACTTTGTTCATTTCCTGATATCAAGTAATTATTCTCTTTGTCTGGTCGGGTTCGGAAACAATTCACCGCCATTGCTCCGGAACTGTCGAAGGAGCTGCAATTTACACACCCGAAAGTAAGTACTACTAGCTAGTTCTGCGCATCTCCCATTGATTCTAGCTAGTTTCATTAAAACCATTAAGCATGCTTGATTATCAGTTTGATTGAACTCTATTTCTTGCAAAGGACTTGTGGCAGGAATCCGGGAATGATTTTTGTGGATACTACGTTTGCGAGTTCATCTACAACTCGATGAAATCTAAGCGGGGGGAGGGGGGGCTACTCAAAAAAAGATTTTGATGTACATAAACAATAATATTCACATTTTATTTTATTACCATCATTTGTGTTGAGTTTCGTTCATGTACATGTATTGACCCACTTCTTTAAATTAGATGTGGGATGAACTCCTACCACATGATCGCATACGAGCAATTCAAGAGGAATTGGCGGGATTCTTTCTTGACCACGTCATAAATAAAGACGGAGAATACCATGTGGAAGTTCAAATAGACCTTAGATGTTAGGGCCGCGGTTTGTAAGAGATGTTATATTGTATATATGTAGCTAGTATCGTCGGACAGATATACGGAAACTTGTTGTTCGACCAATCTCATGGAGAAAGAGAGGTCGATCACTTCTATCTGTATATGTTCATCATGACGATCTTGTGTACTTAATGGTTCCTTCATTTGCTTACTAGCTAGCGTGTTGAGTTCTCTCTATACGTGTGGTAGCTAGCGTCGACCAAGCACGGAGATAAGAGAGGTCACTTCCCTCTAGCTACTAGCTAGCTAACACAATATATGAAACCCCTAAATAATTAACCCTCCAAAACCCCTAACCCCCCTTAAAAAAACCCCAACTCCTGAGCTGCTGACGCGTGGATTCCATTTGGTCCCTGTTGGTGTTACCAACCGGGACTAAAGGCCCTCCTGCCTGGGCTCGCCGCAACGGCCACGTGGAGCACCATCTGTCCCGGTTCGTAAGCAAACCGGGACTAAAGGTGTTGGGCTTTAGTATTGACACATTAGTCCCGGTTCCAGAACCGGGACTAAAGGCCCTTTGGAACCGGGACAAATGGCCCATTTTCTACTAATGCTTATAGTGAAAATGAAAATGTTGATTTGGTAGAGCTCCTGAGATTGAGATCGATTTCGAAGCAATCGGCTCAAGGATTGAATCCTTGCTCAAAAACTTTTGTACTTAGAACAAACAGATGTGCAATAGTGGTGAGTGGATTTTATGCGCACTTTTTAGAGTATATCTTAGTGCCAAAATCCCTCATATCATATCTATCTAGCACCTTTTCATGTCTACAATGCATAGTTTTCGAGCTTTATCCATTTTTACTAAGTTCATTTTACAACTTTTAATTGTTAATTGTTATTATTATTGTTTTCCTTTGTTTTGTTGTCCTTGTAGGAGTATTCCTTGTTCATGGACTTGGCACATAAAAAATGACCAAGTGGGGGACAACCCGGAATTATGCATTTTGGGAGTGTCAAATGTGAAATTTTTTAAAGTGCTTAAAATCGACGTTGTTGAAATTCTGACCTGTATGGGAAGGTTGATGCTCTCTTTAGTCCACAAGAAAGATCCAGAAGTTTCTGAACCGCCCTTAAGTTTCAAAATTTTCCTATTTATGGACCTTCGGATATCTATAAAGCGGTGAAACGGCCCAGATTTCAACACAGAGAGAAAATCAGAAAATAGAGAGAGATCCAATCTCAGAGGGGGCTCTCACCCTCTGTGGGCCAAGAACACCATGAATCAGAGGGGACAACCTCTCCTCACCTAGGAGGCAAGGAAGGATAAGAAAGAGTGGTTCTCTCTCCCCCTCTCTTTTGGTGGTGTCGGAGTGTCGTCGAGGGAAGCATCATCACCGCTATCATCTCAATCGACTCCACTGTATTCATCAGCATCTCCATAACCTTTCTCCCTCTCTATATAGTGTCCCACTCTCCTACAAGCCTATGTAATTCCCTACTTGAACATGATGTTTGATGCTATAAGTTTTTATCCAATGATTTGTTGCATCTCTATCATGTCTAAGTACATCATTTGTGTCCTATGGTGATTTGGTGATCTATGATGATTACTTTGAGTTGTATGTTATATATCGTTGTTGTCCTTTCGTGCCCGGTGTATAAGTGCATGAGTATGTCGAATCACACTTTAGGGTTTACAATATGTGATGATTTTCTTAGGATGGATGGCCGGAGTGACAAATATTACTATATCCTGAGTTTGTGAATTATTGCATATGGCATAAAGAGGAACCATAGATCTTAACATTATTTTTGGGTTTTAACATAATGAATCTTTAGTATTTCTAGATTCTTGTTAGCTAGGTTCTAATCATAACTACATGTTACCAATGAATTTTGTTGCATGTTAGCACAAGCCTCTCTCTCACATATAAAACTAAAATGCTTGATTGTCATCTAGTATCATAGAGAATTGCGTAGAGACAATTTTGCAATTCCTACCATTGCCGCTCCACACTCACTTTCTCAATTTCTCTAAAAGCTTGCAAACTACTTTTTACTAGAAGGTTTAGACAAAGCAACGTTTGGTGCATGTAGAGTTTTATCAGTGGCAGATAGGATCTGAGAGAACATGAATCCTACCTTTAGCTCTTTTTGAGTTCGACACTCCATCCTTACTACCTCCACTTTGGAAGGTTCTGCAATACTCCCTGCAATTGGAGATTACAACCATACATAACATGCATAGCTTAACTTTAATTTCAACATTATCACAAGGTATGGAGCTCACCACCAAAAAACAAGGCATTACATGGTGGGTCTATGACCACATACAAAGGTGCGGGGAGACCTGACAGCGGGGCAGAGCAACATTGGCAACACCACTACACGACCACGAGTCTACGACCATGCATGACAGCATGGGATACCTGGCGTCACACGACAGATCGTCCTGCATGGCAATAGATACGGTCGAGCGGGAGCGGTGTCATGCGACCATCAAGACGACGCACGGCGAGAGAGCACCGTACGATATGGCATGGGAGCGACCATGTCGGGACAGTGCAGCCACACCAGGTGGTGGTGGGGGTGTCAAAGAGAGCACCGTCACCATGGATCAATGGTGGGTGGAGGAAGGGTTAAGAGAGGGAGCCGATGGGAGGGAGAGCATAGCGCAGCCTAAGAAAGTAAAAACTAAATGACGAGGGGCTTGGCAGTGCAACGTGAGGGTTTGGAATGGGGAAGGACAGTGGACACAGATTATAAGAGGAAGTATACCTAACAACATTGACTTCCAAAGAAACCGAAGAGTCCTTTTGAATAAACAACACTGCGGATAGTTTTAGTGACCACTCAGTGATGACAACCCATCCATTTTGGGCACCATAAGGTGTCACAAATTACATACTCACTGACGAGTCCATTTAACACTCGTCAGTGATAACCCTTCTGTCGATCCCTAAGGGCCCTGATACCTCAAGAATGAATTATTAGTGCTAACGCTCATCACTAACGCCTTGTCTTGGGTACGTCACTAATAAGGGGTCGGTATTAAAATGATTTCTACTAGTGTGATGAGAACAAGACCCTTTTTTTCTCCTCCTCAGAAAAAGAAATTGACGCGGCTCTTAGCTCAATGAAATCAGAAACCGGACTGATGCCTGATGGTTTCCCAATGTCTTTCTTCAAGAATGACGGGGTTGCTTAAAGCCCTACTTTTCCGAATGATGAATGGTTTTGACTTAAGGAGGTGGATATTCCATGGCTTAATCTTGTGGTTCTGGCCTTGATCCCAAAAGTTCAAGGTGCCAACTACATCACTACTTTTCGGTCGACTATCCTCATCAATGTTATCTTTAAACTTGTCGTAAAACTCTCCGCCCTTAGATTAGATATTCACATAGTTGACATGTGTCAATCCGCTTTCATCAAAGGGTGTCCCATCATGAAAGGATCCAATGGCTTCATGAAGTCGGATACAGAAATAGAACGCGTGTGTTCCGAAAACTTGACTTCAAAGAGGCGTATGACCGGGTTAGTTGGTCCTTCCTGCATGAGGTGCTCATGCGCAAGGGCTTCCATGTTGATTGTGTGCCTCACATGATGCAACTGGTATTGGGCGGCTAGACAGCTATCTATATGAGGTGGATGATATGGCCCTTCTTTAGGGCTTGTTTGGTTAATCCCCACCACAAGGGGATTGGAGAGGATTGGCGAGGTTTGAGGTGGATTTTGACTTGTTGGGGATTTCATCCCTTCAAATCCCCTTCAAACTATTTAATATACAATGAAACCAAACAAGGCCTTAGGCATCTCCAACGATGACCCTCAAATTTGCTCCGGCATGTGTCCGGGACAGGGGGACCAGTCTGCGGACACTGATGTCGGAGGTCGCAATAGAACGCTGCTCGCATACATTTCAAATAACTTTTCAACTAATCGGACAAAATTCATGCAAACACGATGGATTTTCATATTAAATGGCTGAGATTCATGCAAACACAATGGGTTTTCATTACATTTCAAACATTTAGAACAAAAAAATAAACCCTACCCTAAACCTATCCTACGTCGGTGGCCGTCGTCCACTTCCTTTCTATTACGCATTGGCGACCACCTCCTCCATGTACCTTCTCCATGAGAGGTGGTGGAAAGACTCGTGAAGTGAAGGTGTGGTCCCTGACGAGGAAGACTAGAACATGGGAGACAAACCAGCCCACTTGGGACACAATGCCCTGCCGCCTCCCATTCTCTACTCATCCTCGGAGGAGTGTGCAATCTGTCTGTCACCGGCACCGGTGGGCGTGAGGTTGATGATGGACGTGGACGGTCCTTCACTGTCCACCTACCAAGTGTGGCCCTGATAGTTTGATGGTGGCGTGTAGGAGGCTCAGTTGAAGGTCGTGTCCGCGTCTAGCGGCGGCGTTACTTCGTTGTGAGCGGCATGCACGGTCTCATAGATTGCGTGATGCTTTGCAACAAAGTTCCGATTTGCTCCCACCATGGCGACCACGGCCTACTCGGTTGCACGCTCGCCGTAGATTTGTCCCTCCACCAACCGATGTTGTTCAAGGAGGAACAGGTTGTATCTCTGCTTCTCCTGAACCTGCTAAAACACTGACACAGGAGCTGATGCAGGCTGCTTCTCCTCCGTCATGATGGCCTATAGTGCGCTTGCATGTGCTCCATGGTCAGGCCAGCATGCACCGACGTGGGGTTCTGCATCGTGTCGCCATCGCATCCCGTGGGTGGTCATCGGAGACCTTGGACAAACTGGTTGAAATCTACTACGCAACTTTATTCTTGTAGACTCGTGTTGGGCCTCCAAGCGTAGAGTTTTGTTGGATTGTAGCAATTTTCCCTCAAGTGGATGACCTAAGGGTTATCAATTCATGGGAGGCGTAGGATGAAGATGGTCTCTCTCAAACAACCCTGCAACCAAATAATAAAAAGTCTCTTATGTCCCCAACACACCAAATACAATGGTAAATTGTATAGGTGCACTAGTTCGGCGAAGAGATGATGATACAAGTGTAGTAATGATAGTAGATATTGATTTGTGTTATAAGAACAATAATAAACAGCAAGGTAGCAATTGATAAAATGGAGAACAAACAGTATTGCAATGCTTCAAAATGAGGCCTAAGGTTCGTACTTTCGCTAGTGCAATATCTCAACAATGCTAATATAATTAGATCATATAACCATCCCTCAACCTGCGATGAAGAATCACTCCAAGTTCCTATCTAGCAGAGAACATAAGACGAAATTGTTGGTACGGTACGAAACCACATCAAAGTTATCCTTTCCGATCAATCTATCCAAGAGTCCGTACTAAGATAACACCAAGTTATCCTTTCCGATCGATCTATCTAAGAGTTCGTACTAAAATAACACCATATGTGTTGGGAAACATAGCATGCAATTTGAAAAAAATTCCTACGCTCACGCAAGATCTATCTAGGAGATGCATAGCAACGAGAGGGGGAGAGTGTGTCCACATACCCTCGTAGACTGAAAGTTAAAGCGTTAACTTAACGCGGTTGATGTAGTCGAACGTCTTCTCGAATCAACCGATCAAGTACAGAACGTACGGCATCTCCGAGTTCTGCACACGTTCAGCTCGATGACGTCCCTCGAACTCTTGATCAAGTAGAGCTACGAAGGAGATGAGTTCCGTCAACATGATGACATGGTGACGGTGATGGTGATGTGATCCGCGCAGGGCTTTGCCTAAGCACTACGACAATATGACCAGAGAAGTAAACGGTGGAGGGGGGCAACGCACATGGCTAAGACAATTGATGTGCTTTGGGGTGCCCCCTGCCCCCGTATATAAAGGAGGGAGAAGGGAGAGGGCCGGCCAGGGCACGCCCCAAGGGGGGAGTCCTACTAGGACTCCAAGTCCAATTCGGACCCCCCTTCCTTTCCCGAGGGGTAAAAGGGGGAAGGGAGAGAGAGAGGGAGAAGGAAAGGGGGGGGGGGGTTGTGCTCCCTCCCCTAGTCCAATTCGGACAACCCATGGGGGGCGGGGGGCGCCACCTCCTGTGGCCTGCCTCCTCCTCTCACCTATGGCCCATGAGGCCCATTACTTCTCTCGGGGGGTTCCGGTAACTCCTCGGTACTCTGAAAAATACCCGAAACACTCTGGAACCATTCCGGTGTCTGAATATAACCTTCCAATATATCAATATTTACCTCTAGACCATTTCGAGACTCCTCGTCATGTATGTGATCTCATCCGGAGCTCTGAACAGCCTTCGGTCACCAAAACACATAACTCATATAATACATATCGTCATCGAACGTTAAGCGTTCGGACCCTACGGGTTCAAGAACTATGTAGACATGACCGAGACGCCTCTCCGTTCAATAGCCAATAGCGAAACGTGGATGCTCATATTGGTTCCCACATATTCTACGAAGATCTTTATCGGTCGAACTGCACTGTCAACATACGTTCTTCCCTTTGTCATCAGTATGTTACTTGCCCGAGATTCGATCGTCGGTATCATCATGCCTAGTTCAATCTCGTTACAGGAACATCTCTTTACTCGTTCCATAGTGCATCATCCCGTAACTAACTCATTAGTCACATTGCTTGCAAGGCTTCATATTGTTGGAAATATGCCCTAGAGGCAATAATAAAAGCATTATTATTATATTTCCTTGTTCATGATAATTGTCATTTATTCATGCTATAATTGTATTATCCGGAAATCGTAATACACGTGTGAATACATAGACTACAATACGTCCCTAGTAAGCCTCTAGTTGACTAGCTCGTTGGTCAACAGATAGTCATGGTTTCCTGACTATGGACATTAGATGTCATTGACAACGGGATCACGTCATCAGGGAGAATGACGTGATGGACAAGACCCAATCCTAAGCATAGCACAAGATCGTGTAGTTCGTTTTGCTAGAGCTTTTCCAATGTCAAGTATCTCTTCCTTAGACCATGAGATCGTGTAACTCCCGGATACCCTAGGAGTGCTTTGGGTGTACCAAACGTCACAACGTAACTGGGTGACTATAAAGGTGCACTACATGTATCTCCGAAAGTGTCTGTTGGGTTAACACGGATCGAGACAGGGATTTTTCACTCCGTATTACGGAGAGGTATCACTGGGCCCACTTGGTAGTGCATCATCATAATAAGCTCAAAGAGATCAAGTGTCTGGTCACGGGATCATGCATTACGGTACGAGTAAAGTGACTTGCCGTAACGAGACTGAACGAGGTATTGGGATCTGACGATCGAGTCTCGGGCAAGTAACATACCGTCGACAAAGGGAATAGTATACGGGTTGCTTGAATCCTCGACATCGTGGTTCATCCGATGACATCATCGAGGAGCATGTAGAGCCAACATGGGTATCCAGATCCGCTGTTGGTTATTGACCGAGAGCGTCTCGGTCATGTTCGCATGTCTCCCGAACCCGTAGGGTCTACACATTAAGGTTTGGTGACGCTAGGGTTATTAGGAAGACTTGTATGTGATTACGAATGTTGTTCGAGTCCGGATGAGATCCCGGACGTCACGAGGAGTTCCGGAAGGGTCCGGAGGTAAAGATTTATATATGGGAAGTTGTCAAACGGACACCGGAAAAGTTTCGGGGCATATCGGTATTGTGCCGGGGCCACCGGAAGGGTTCCGGAGGTCCACCGGAGGGGCCACCTCCGGGGGGCACATGGGCTGCGTGGGGAAGGAGCCAGCCTGGTGGGCTGGGCGCGCCCCCCCCATTGGGCCCTTGCGCCTAGGGTTTGGGGGAACCCTAGAGGGGGCGCCCCCCTTGCTTGGGGGGCAAGCCACCCCTCCCTGGCCGCCGCCCCCTCTAGATTCCCATCTAGAGGGGCCGGCCCCCTTGCCCCTTCCCCCTATAAATAGAGGGGTGAGGGGAGGGCTGCAGAAGACAACTCAAGGCGCAGCCCCTCCCCTCCCCAACACCTCTCCTCTTCCGTACGTGCTTGGCGAAGCCCTGTCAGAGTACTGCTGCACCAACAACACCACGCCGTCGTGCTGCCGTTGGAGCAATCTTCCTCAACCTCTCCTTCCTCCTTGCTGGATCAAGACGGAGGAGACGTCGTCCGTACCGTACGTGTGTTGAACACGGAGGTGCTGTCCGTTCAGCACTTGGTCATCGGTGATCCGAGTAGGACTCCATCATCACCATCCCCTTGAACGCTTCCGCACTCGATCTACAAGTGGTATGTAGATGCAAACTCACTCCCTTGACTCGTTGCTTAGATGAACTCATAGATGGATCTTGGTGAAACCGTAGGAAATTTTTTAATTTTCTGCAACGCTTCCCTAACAAAGGGCATCATGAGCTAGGTCTATCGTAGTTCTCTATTGCACGAGTAGAACACAATTTGGTTGTGGGCGAGATCTTGTCAACTTGCTTGCCGCTACTAGTCTTATCTTGCTTCAGCGGTATTGTGGGATGAAGCGGCCCGACCAACCTTACACGTGCGCTTCGTGAGACCGGTTCCACCGACCAACATGCACTAGTTGCATAAGGTGGCTGGCGGGTGTCTGTCTCTCCACTTTAGTTGGAGCGGATTCGATGAAAAGGGTCCTTATGAAGGGTAAATAGAAGTTGACAAGATCACGCCAGGTTATTCGCAGGTAAGAAAACGTTCTTGCTAGAACCCAATTGCAGCCACGTAAAGATGCAACAACAATTAGAGGACGCCTAACTTGTTTTTGCAGCAATTGTCATGTGATGTGATATGGCCAAGTTGTGATGAATGATGAATGACATATTGTGATGTATGAGATCATGTTCTTGTAATAGGGATCACGACTTGCATGTCGATGAGTATGACAACCGGCAGGAGCCATAGGAGTTGTCTTTATTTTGTATGACCTGCGTGTCATTGAAGAACGCCATGTAAATTACTTTACTTTATTGCTAAACACGTTAGTCATAGAAGTAGAAGTAGTCGTTGGCGTGACAACTTCATGAAGACACGATGATGGAGATCATGGTGTCATGCCGGTGACAAGATGATCATGGAACCCCGAAGATGGAGATCAATGGAGTTTTATGATATTGGCCATATCATGTCACTACTATATAATTGCATGTGATGTTTATTATGTTTATGCATCTTGTTTACTTAGAACGACGGTAGTAAATAAGATGATCCCTTACAACAATTTCAAGAAGTGTTCCCCCCTAACTGTGCACCGTTGCTAAAGTTCGTCGTTTCGAAGCACCACGTGATGATCGGGTGTGATAGATCCTTACTTTCACATACAATGGGTGTAAGACAGTTTTACACATGCAAAACACTTAGGGTTAAACTTGACGAGCCTAGCATGTACAGACATGGCCTTGGAAAACGGAGACCGAAAGGTCGAACACGAGTCGTATGGCAGATACGATCAACATGAGAATGTTCACCGACGATGACTAGTCCGTCTCACATGATGATCGGACACGGCCTAGTCGACTCGGATCGTGTAACACTTAGATGACTAGAGGGATGTCTAATCTGAGTGGGAGTTCATTTAAATAATTTGATTATATGAACTTAATTATCATGAACTTAGTCTAAAACTTTTGCATAATATGTCTTGTAGATCAAATGGCCAACGCCATGTCAACTTGAACTTCAACGCTCCTTGAGAAAACCAAGCTGAAAGATGACGGCAGCAACTATACGGACTGGGTCCGAACCCGAGGATCATCCTCATAGCTGCCAGAAACAATATGTCCTAGAAGGACCGCTAGGTGACGCTCCGTCCCGAGAACCAAGACATTATGAATGCTTGGCAGTCTCGTGCTGATGATTACTCCCTCGTTCAGTGCGGCATGCTTTACAGCTTAGAACCGGGGCTCCAAAAGCGTTTTGAGCAACACAGAGCATATGAGATGTTCAAAGAGCTGAAACTAGTTTTCCAAGCTCATGCCCGGGTCGAGAGATATGACGTCTCCGACAAGTTCTATAGTTGTAAGATGGAGGAAAATAGTTCTGTCAGTGAGCACATACTCAAAATGTCTGGGTTGCACAACCGCATGACCTAGCTGAATATTAACCTCCCTGATGAGGCGGTCATTGACAGAATCCTTCAGTCGCTCCCACCAAGCTACAAGAGCTTTGTGATGAACTACAATATGCAGGGGATGGTGAAGACCATTCCTGAAGTATTTTCAATGCTGAAGTCAGCAGAGGTTGAGATCAAGAAAGAGCATCAAGTGTTGATGGTCAATAAGACCACTAAGTTCAAGAAGGGCAAGGGCAAGAAGAACTTAAAGAAGGACGGCAAGGATGTGCGCGCCCGTAAGCCGCCATCGGAAGAAGTCAAAGAATGGACCCAAGCACGAGACTGAGTGCTTTTATTGCAAGGGAAGGGTCAATTTGAAGCGGAACTGCCCCAAATACTTAGCGGATAAGAAGGCCGGCAACACCAAAGGTATATTTGATATACATGTAATTGATGTGTACCTTACCAGTACTCGTAGTTATTCCTGGGTATATTTGATACCGGTGCCGTTGCTCATATTTGTAAATCACAGCAGGAGCTGCGGAATAAGCGGAGACTGGCGAAGGACGAGGTGACGATGCGCGTCGGGAATGGTTCCAGAGTCGATGTGATCGCCGTCGGCATGCTACCTCTACATTTACCTACGGGATTAGTTTTGAACCTTAATAATTGTTATTTGGTGCCAAGTTTGAGCATGAACATTGTATCTGGATCTCGTTTAATGCGACATGGCTACTCATTTAAATCCGAGAATAATGGTTGTTCAATTTATATGAGAGATATGTTTTATGGTCATGCTCCAATGGTCAATGGTTTATTCTTAATGAATCTCGAGCGTAGTGTTACACATATTCATAGCGTGAATTCCAAAAGATGTAAAGTTGATAACGATAGTCCCACATACTTGTGGCACTGCCGCCTTGGTCACATTGGTGTCAAGCGCATGAAGAAACTCCATGCTGATGGACTTTTGGAGTCTCTTGATTATGAATCATTTGACACATGCGAACCAT
The DNA here is from genome assembly GCA_021605205.1 of Aegilops longissima. Classification (NCBI taxonomy): domain Eukaryota; kingdom Viridiplantae; phylum Streptophyta; class Magnoliopsida; order Poales; family Poaceae; genus Aegilops; species Aegilops longissima. The sequence goes on along the minus strand of CM038676.1, from coordinate 566,204,622 downwards.
GCCTCATGGGCAAGATGACCAAGACTCCGTTCTCCGGAACAATGGAGCGAGCAACCAACTTGTTGGAAATCATACATACCGATGTGTGCGGTCCAATGAGTGTCGAGGCTCGCGGAGGATATCGTTATGTTCTCACTCTCACAGATGACTTGAGTAGATATGGGTATGTCTACTTAATGAAACACAAGTCTGAGACCTTTGAAAAGTTCAAGGAATTTCAGAATGAAGTAGAGAATCAACGTGACCGAAAGATAAAATTCTTACGATCAGATCGTGGAGGAGAATATTTAAGTCACGAATTTGGTACACACTTAAGGAAATGTGGAATCGTTTCACAACTCACGCCGCCTGGAACACCTCAGCGTAACGGTGTGTCCGAACGTCGTAATCGCACTCTATTGGATATGGTGCGATCCATGATGTCTCTTACCGATTTACCGCTATCATTTTGGGGATACGCTCTAGAGACAACTACATTCACTTTAAATAGGGCACCGTCTAAATCCGTTGAGACGACACCGTATGAATTATGGTTTGGGAAGAAACCTAAGCTGTCGTTTCTAAAAGTTTGGGGATGCGATGCTTATGTCAAGAAACTTCAACCTAAAAAGCTCGAACCCAAGTCGGAAAAATGCGTCTTCATAGGATACCCTAAAGAAACCATTGGGTATACCTTCTACTTAAGATCCGAGGGCAAGATCTTTGTTGCCAAGAACGGATCCTTTCTGGAAAAAGAGTTTCTCTCGAAAGAAGTAAGTGGGAGGAAAGTAGAACTTGATGAAGTACTACCTCTTGAACGAGATAGTAGTGCGGCACCGGAAAATGTTCCTGTGATGCCTACACCAACTGAAGAGGAAATTAATGATGATGATCAAGGTACTTCGGATCAAGTTGCTACTGAACTTCGTAGGTCCACTAGGACACGCCCGCACTGTGAGTGGTACGCAACCCTGTCCCGGAAATCATGTTGTTAGACAACGGTGAACCTTCGAACTATGAAGAAGCGATGGAGGGCCCAGATTCCAACAAATGGCTAGAAGCCATGAAATCCGAGATAGAATCCATGTATGAAAACAAAGTATGGACTTTGACTGACTTGCCCGATGATCGGCGAGCGATAGAAAACAAATGGATCTTTAAGAAGAAGACGGACGCGGATGGTAATGTCACCATCTATAAGGCTCGACTTGTCGCTAAGGGTTATCGGCAAGTTCAAGGGATTGACTAGGATGAGACTTTCTCTCCCGTAGCGAAGCTGAAGTCCGTCCGAATCATGTTAGCAATTACCGCATACTATGATTATGAGATATGGCAGATGGACGTCAAAACATCGTTCCTTAACGGTTATCTTAAGGAAGAGCTGTATATGATGCAGCCGGAGGGTTTTGTCGATCCTAAGAATGCTGACAAAGTATGCAAGCTCCAGCGATCCATTTATGGGCTAGTGCAAGCATCTCGGAGTTGGAACATTCACTTTGATGAGATGATCAAAGCGTTTGGGTTTATGCAGACTTATGGAGAAGCCTGCGTTTACAAGAAAGTGAGTGGGAGCTCTGTAGCATTTCTCATATTATATGTGGATGACATACTTTTGATGGGAAATGATATAGAATTCTTGGACAGCATTAAGGCCTACTTGAATAAGTGTTTTTCAATGAAGGACCTTGGAGAAGCTGCTTATATATTAGGCATCAAGATCTATAGAGATAGATCGAGACGCCTCATAGGTCTTTCACAAAGCACATACCTTGATAAGATTTTGAAGAAGTTCAAAATGGATCAGTCCAAGAAGGGTTCTTGCCTGTATTGCAAGGTGTGAGATTGAGCTCGCTCAATGCCCCACCACGGCAAATGATAAAGAAGAGATGAGTGTCATCCCTATGCTTCAGCCATAGGATCTATTATGTATGCCATGCTGTGTACCGCACCTGATGTAAACCTTGCCGTAAGTTTGGTAGGAAGGTACCAAAGTAATCCCGCAAGGAACACCGGACAGCGGTCAAGAATATCCTGAAGTACCGAAAAGGACAAAGGACATGTTTCTCGTTTATGGAGGTGACGAAGAGCTCGTCAGAAGGGTTACGCCGACGCTAGCTTCGACACGATCTGATGACTCTAAGTCACAAACCGGATACGTGTATAAGTTTAATGGTGGAGCAATGGCTGGTGCAGCTGCAAGCGAGCGTCGTGGCGGGATCTACATGTGAAGCGGAGTACATGGCAGCCTCGGAGGCAGCGCATGAAGCAATTTGGGTGAAGGAGTTCATCACCGATCTAGGAGTCATACCCAATGCGTCGGGCCGATCAAACTCTTCTGTGACAACACCGGAGCTATTGCACTTGCCAAGGAGCCCAGGTTTCACAAGAAGACCAGCACATCAGCGCCGCTTCAACTCCATCCGTGAAAATGTTCATGATGGAGACATAGAAATTTGTAAAGTGCATACGGATCTGAATGTCGCAGATCCGCTGACTAAACCTCTTCCATGGGCAAAACATGATCAACACCGAACTCTATGGGTGTTCGAATCATCACAATGTAACTAGATTATTGACTCTAGTGCAAGTGGGAGACTCTTGGAAATATGCCCTAGAGGCAATAATAAAAGCATTATTATTATATTTCCTTGTTCATGATAATTGTCTTTTATTCATGCTATAACTGTATTATCTGGAAATCGTAATACACGTGTGAATACATAGACTACAATACGTCCCTAGTAAGCCTCTAGTTGACTAGCTCGTTGGTCAACAGATAGTCATGGTTTCGACTATGGACATCGATGTCATTGATAATGGGATCACATCATTAGGAGAATGACGTGATGGACAAGACCCAATCCTAAGCATAGCACAAGATCGTGTAGTTCGTTTTGCTAGAGCTTTTCCAATGTCAAGTATCTCTTCCTTAGACCATGAGATCATGTAACTCCCGGATACCGTAGGAGTGCTTTGGGTCTACCAAACGTCACAACGTAACTGGGTGACTATAAAGGTGCACTACAGGTATGTCGAAAAGTGCCTGTTGGGTTGACACGGATCGAGACAGGGATTTGTCACTCTGTATTACGGAGAGGTATCACTAGGCCCACTCGGTAGTGCATCATCATAATGAGCTCAAAGTGATCAAGTGTCTGGTCACGGATCATGCATTACTGATGCAGTAAAGTGACTTGCGGTAACTAGACTGAACGAGGTATTGGGATACCGACGATCGAGTCTCGGGCAAGTAACATACCGTCTGACAAAGGGAATAGTATACGTGGTTGCTTGAATCCTCGACATCGTGGTTCATCCGATGACATCATCGAGGAGCATGTGGGAGCCAACATGGGTATCCAGATCCCGTTGTTGGTTATTGACCTGAGAGCGTCTCGGTCATGTCTGCATGTCTCCCGAACCCGTAGGGTCTACACACTTAAGGTTCGGTGACGCTAGGGTTATTAGGAAGACTTGTATGTGATTACCGAATGTTGTTCGGAGTCCCGGATGAGATCCCGGACGTCACGAGGAGTTCCGGAAGGGTCCGGAGGTAAAGATTTATATATGGGAAGTTGTCAAACGGACACCGGAAAAGTTTCGGGGCATATCGGTATTGTACCGGGGCACCGGAAGGGTTCCGGAGGTCCACCGGGAGGGGCCACCCCTCCCGGGGGGCCACATGGGCTGCGTGGGGAAGGAGCCAGCCCCTGGTGGGCTGGGCGCCCCCCTTGGGCCCTTGCGCCTAGGGTTTGGGGGGAACCCTAGAGGGGGCGCCCCCCTTGCTTGGGGGGCAAGCCACCCCTCCCTGGCCGCCGCCCCCCTCTAGATTCCCATCTATAGGGGCCGGCCCCCTTGGCCCTTCCCCCTATAAATAGAGGGGTGAGGGGAGGGCTGCAGAAGACAACTCAAGGCGCAGCCCCTCCCCTCCCCAACACCTCTCCTCTTCCGTACGTGCTTGGGGAAGCCCTGTCGGAGTACTGCTGCACCAACAACACCACGCCGCCGTGCTGCCGTTGGAGAAATCTTCCTCAACCTCTCCTTCCTCCTTGCTGGATCAAGACGGAGGAGACGTCATCCGTACCGTACGTGTGTTGAACGCGGAGGTGCTGTCCGTTCAGCACTTGGTCATCGGTGATCCGAGTACGACTCCATCATCACCATCCCTTGAACGCTTCCTTTCGATCTACAAGTGGTATGTAGATGCAAACTCACTCCCTTGACTCGTTGCTTAGATGAACTCATAGATGGATCTTGGTGAAACCGTAGGAAAAATTTTAATTTTCTGCAACGTTCCCCAACACATATGATGTGCATTACCGAGAGGGCCAGAGATACCATACCTCTCCGATACTCGGAGTGACAAATCGTAATCTCGATCTATAGCAACCCAACAAACACCTTCAGAGATACCTGTAGAGCATCTTTATAATCACCCAGTTACGTTGTGACGTTTGATAGCACACAAGGAATTCCTCTGGTGTCCAGGAGTTGCATAATCTCATAGTCGGAGGAATATATATTTGACACGAAGAAAGCGGTAGTAATAAAACTGAAAGGTCATTATGCTAAGCTAACAGATGGGTCTTGTCCATCACATCATTCCACTAATGATGTGATGTTGTTCATCAAATGATAACTCATGTTCATGGCTAGTCTAGTAGAGGCATACTAGGGACACGGTGTTTTGTCTATGTATTCACACATGTATCAAGTTTCCGGTTAATACAATTGTAGCATGAATAATAAACATTTATCATTATATAAGGAAATATGAATAACAACTTTATTATTGCCTCTAGGGCATATTTCCTTCAGTCTCCCACTTGCACTAGAGTCAATAATCAAGATTACATTGTAATGAATCTAACACCAATGGAGTCTTGGTACTGATCACTCGTGGAAGAGGCTTAGTCAACGTGTATGCAAGATTCAGATCCATATGTATTTTGCAAATCTCCATGTCTCCCTCCTTGACCAAATCTCGGATGGAGTTGAAGCGTCTCTTGATGTGTTTGGTCTTTTGTGAAATCTAGATTCCTTCACCAAGGCAATTTCTCCAGTATTGTCACAAAAGATTTTCATTGGACCTGGTGCACTAGGTACTACACCTAGATCGGATATGAACTCCTTCATCCAGATTCCTTCATTTTCTGCTTCCGAAGCAGCTATGTACTCCGCTTCACACGTAGATCCCGCCACGATGCTCTGCTTGGAACTGCATCAACTGACAGCCCCACCATTCAATAAAAATATGTATCCGGTTTGCAACTTAGAGTCATCCATATCAGTGTCAAAGCTAGCATCGACGTAACCACTTACGACAAGCTCTTTGTCACCTACGTAAACAAGAAACATATCCCTAGTCCTTTTTAGATACTTCAAGATGTTCTTGACTGTTTTCCAGTGATCCACTCCTGGATTACTATGGTACCTCCCTGCTAAACTTATAGCAAGGCACACATCAGGTCTGGTACACAGCATAGCATACATGATAGAACCTATGGCTGAGGCATAGGGAATGACTTTCATTTTCTCTATCTTTGCGTTGGTCGGGCATTGAGTCCGACTCAACTCACACCTTGTAACACATGCAAGAACCCTTTCTTTGACTGATCCATTTTGAACTTCTTCAAAACTTTATCAAGGTATGTGATTTGTGAAAGTCCTATCAAGTGTCTTGATCTATCTCTATAGATCTTGATGCCCAATATATAAGCAGCTTCACCGAGGTCTTTCATTGAAAAACCCTTATTCAAGTATCCTTTTATGCTATTCAGAAATTCTACATCATTTTCAATCAACAATATGTCATCTACATATGATATTAGAAATGCTATAGAGCTCCCACTCACTTTCTCGTAAATACATGCTTCTCCAAAAGTCTGTATAAAACCATATGTTTTGATCACCTCATCAAAGCGTATATTCCAACTCTGAGATGCTTGCACCAGTCCATAAATGGATCGCTGGAGCTTGCACACTTTGTTAGCACCTTTAGGATCGATTAAATCTTCTGGTTCCATCATATACAACTCTTCTTTAAGAAATCCATTATGGAATGCAGTTTTGACATCCATTTGCAGGATTTCATAATCATAAAATGCGGCAATTGCTAACATGATTCGGACAAACTTAAGCATCGCTACTGGTGAGAAAGTCTCATCGTAGTTAACTCCTTGAACTTGTCGAAAAACTTTTGCAACAAGTCAAGCTTTATAGGCAGTAACATTACCGTCAGTGTCAGTCTTCCTCTTGAAGATCCATTTATTCTCTATGGGTCGCCGAGCATCGGGTAGAAAGTCCACTATATGTTCTCATACATGGATCCTATCTCAGATTTCATGGCCTCAAACCATTTATCGGAATCTAGGCCCATCATCGCTTCTTCATAGTTCGTAGGTTCGTCATGGTCAAGTAACATGACCTCCAGAATAGGATTACCGTACCACTCTGGTGCGGATCGTGCTCTGTTTGACCTATGAGGTTCTGTAGAAACTTGATCTGTAGTTTCATGATCTTTATCATTAATTTCCTCTCTAGTTGGTGTAGGCATCACGGGAACAGATTTCTTGGATGAGCTACTTTACAAATTGAGAGCAGGTACAATTACCTCATCAATTTCTACTTTCCTCCCACTCACTTCTTTCGAGAGAAACTCCTTCTCTAGAAAGGTTCCATTCTTAGCAACAAAAATCTTGCCTTCAGACTTGTGGTACAAGGTGTACCCAATTGTTTCCTTAGGGTATCCTATGAAGACGCACTTCTCCGATTTGGGTTCAAGCTTATTGTGCTGAAGCCTTTTGACATAAGCATCACATCCCCAAACTTAAGGACCGACAACTTAGGTTTGTTGCCAAACCACAGTTGATACAACATCGTCTCAATGGATTTTGATGGTGCCCTGTTTAAAGTGAATGCAGTTGTCTCTAATGCATAACCCCAAAACAATAGTGGTGAATCGGTAAGAAACATCATAGATCGCACAATATCAAATAGAGTGCGGTTACGACGTTCGGACACACCATTACGTTGTGGTGTTCCAGGTGGCGTGAGCTGTGAAATTATTCCACATTGTTTTAAATGAAGGCCTAACTCGTAAATCAAATATTCTCCTCCATGATCAAATCATAGAAACTTTATTTTCTTGTTACGATGATTCTCTACTTCACTCTGAAATTCTTTGAACTTTTCAAATGTTTCAGACGTGTGTTTCATTAAGTAGATATACCCATATATGCTCAAATCATCTATGAAGGTCAGAAAATAACGATACCCGCCACGAGCATCAACACTCATTGGACCGCATACATTAGTATGTATTATTTCCAGTAAGTCATTAGATCGTCCAATTGTTCCAGAGAACGGAGTTTTAGTCATCTTGCCCATAAGGCACGGTTCGCAAGTATCAAATGATTCATATTCAAGTGATTCCAAAAGGCCATCTTTACAAAGTTCCGTCATGCGCTTTACACCTATATGACCCAAATGGCAGTGCCACAAATAAGTTGCACCATCATCATCAACTTTGCATCTTTTGGCATCAATATTATGAATATGTGTATAATCACGATCAAGATTCAACAGAAATAGACCACTCTTGAAGGGTGCATGACCATAAAAGATATTACTCATATAAATAGAACAACCATTATTCTCTGATTTAAATGAATAACCGTCTCGCACTAAAAAAGATCCAGATATAATGTTCATGCTCAACGCTGGCACCAAATAACAATTATTCAGGTCTAAAACTAATCCCGAAGGTAGATGTAGAGGTAGCGTGTCGACGGTGATCACATCGACCTTGGAACCATTCCTGACGCGCATCGTCACCTCGTCCTTAGCCAATCTTCGTTTAATTTGTAGTCGCTGCTTCGAGTTATAAATATGAGCAACCGAACCGGTATCAAATACCCAGGCACTACTACGAAAATTAGTAAGGTACACATCAATAACATGTATATCATATATACCTTTGTTCACTTTGCCATCCTTCTTATCCGCCAAATACTTGGGGCAATTCCTCTTCCAGTGACCAGTCCCTTTGCAGTAGAAGCACTCAGTTTCAGGCTTGGGTCTAACTTTGGGTTTCTTCCCGGGAGTGACAACTTGCTTGTCATTCTTCTTGAAGTTCCCCTTGTTTTTACCCTTGCCCTTCTTCTTGAAACTAGTGGTCTTGTTAACCATCAACACTTGATGCTCCTTCTTGATTTCTAGCTCCGCAGCTTTTAGCATTGCGAAGAGCTCGGGAATAGGCTTTTCCATCCCTTGCATATTGTAGTTCATCACGAAGCCTTTGTAGCTTGGTGGCAGTGATTGAAGAACTTTGTCAATGACACAATCATCTGGAAGATTAACTCCCAGCTGAATCAAGTGATTACGGTACCCACACATTCTAAATACTTGCTCACTAACAGAACTGTTCTCATCCATCTTGCAGCTATAGAACTTGTTGGAGACTTCATATCTCTCAACTCGAGCATTTGCTTGAAATATTAACTTCAACTCCTGGAACATATCATATGGTCCATGACGTTCAAAACGTCTTTAAAGTCTCGATTCTAAGCCGTAAAGCATGGCACATTGAACTAAGGAGTAGTCACCAACATGCGACTGCCAGGCACTCACTATGTCTGTAGTTGCTGGGGCAGGTGGTACACCTAGCGGTGCATCAAGGACATAATTCTTCTGTGTAGCAATGAGGATAATCCTCAAGTTACGGACCCAGTCGGTGTAGTTGCTACCATCATCTTTCAACTTAGCTTTCTCTATGAACGCATTAAAATTCAAGGGAACGGTAGCACGGGCCATTGATTTACAACATAGATATGCAAAAAAACTATCAGGACTAAGTTCATGATAAATTAAGTTCAATTAATCATATTACTTAAGAACTCCCACTTAGATAGACATCCCTCTAGTCATCTAAATGATACGTGATCCAAATCAACTAAACCATGTCCGATCATCACGTGAGATGGAGTAGTCATCAATGGTGAACATCTCTATGTTGATCATATATACTATATGATTCATATTCGACCTTTCGGTCTCCAGTGTTCCGAGGCCATATCTGTATATGCTAGGCTCGTCAAGTTTAACCCGAGTATTCCGCATCTGCAAAACTAGCTTGCACCCGTTGTATTTGAACGTAGAGCTTATCACACCCGATCATCATGTGGTATCTCATCATGAAGAACTTTTGCAACGGTGCATACTCGGGGAGAAAACTTATACCTTGAAATTTTGTAAGGGATCATCTTATAATGCTACCACCGTACTAAGCAAAATAAGATGCATAAAAGATAAACATCACATGCAATCAAAATATGTGACATGATATGACCATCATCATCTTGTGCTTTTGATCTCCATCACCAAAGCAACGTCATGATCTCCATCGTCACCGGCTTGACACCTTGATCTCCATCGTAGTGTCGTGGTCGCCTCACCAACTATTGCTTCTAAGACTATCGCTACCGCTTAGTGATAAAGTAAAGCAATTACATAGCGTTTGTATTTCATACAATAAAGCGACAACCATATGGCTCCTACCAGTAGCCGATAACTTCTACAAAACATGATCATCTCATACAACATCTTTATCATGTCTTGACCATATCACATCACAACATGCCCTACAAAAACCAGTTAGACGTCCTCTACCTTTTTGTTGCAAGTTTTACATGGCTGCTACGGGCTTCTAGCATGAACCGTACATACCTACGACACAAAAACCACAACGGTGATTTATCGAGTTTGTTGTTTTAACCTTCACAAGGACCGGTCGCAGTCAAACTCGATTCAACTAAAGTTGGAGAAACAGACACCCGCCAGCCACCTTTATGCAAAACTAGTTGCATGTCTGTCGGTGGAACCGGTCTCATGAACGCGGTCATGTAAGGTTGGTCCGGCCGCTTCATCCAACAATACCTCCAAATCAAAATAAGACATTGGTGGTAAGCAGTATGACAATCACCGCACAACTATTTTTGTTCTACTCGTGCATATCATCTACGTATAGACCTGGCTCGGATGCCACTGTTGGAAAACGTAGCATGTAATTTCAAAAAAATTCCTACGCTCACGCAAGATCTATCTAGGAGATGCATATCAACGAGTGGGGGAGAGTGTGTCTACGTACCCTCGTAGACCAAAAGCGGAAGCGTTAACTTAACGTGGTTGATGTAGTCAAACGTCTTCTCGAATCAACCGATCAAGTGCCAAACGTACGACACCTCCGAGTTCTGCACATGTTCAGCTCTATGACGTCCCTCGAACTCTTGATCCAGCAGAGGTACGAAGGAGATGAGTTCCGTCGGCATGATGGCATGGTGACGGCGACGGTGATGTGATCCGTGCAGGGCTTCGCCTAAGCACTACGACAATATGACCAGAGGAGTAAACGGTGGAGGGGGGCACCGCACACGTCTAAGACAATTGATGTGCTTTGGGGTGACCCCCTGCCCCCGTATATAAAGGAGGGAGAGGGGAGAGGGCTGGCCAGAGCGCGCCCCCAAGGGGGGAGTCCTACTAGGACTCCCAGTCAAATTCGGACCCCCTTCCTTTCCGGAGGGGGAAAAGGGGGAAGGGAGAGAGAGAGGGAGAAGGAAAGGGGGGCTGCGCCCCTTCCCCTAGTCCAATTCGGACTCCCCATTTGGGGGGTGCGCCACCTCCTGTGGCCTGCCTCCTCCTCTCCCCTATGGCCCATGAGTCCCATTACTACTCCCGGGGGGTTCCGGTAACCCCTCGGTACTCCGAAAAATACCTGAAACACTCTGGAACCATTCCGGTGTCCGAATATAACCTTCCAATATATAAATCTTTACCTCTCGACCATTTCGAGACTCCTTGTCATGTCCGTGATCTCATCTGGGACTCTGAACAACCTTCGGCCACCAAGACACATAACTCATATAATACATATTGTCATCAAATGTTAAGCGTGCGGACCTACGGGTTCAAGAACTATGTAGACATGACCGAGACACCTCTCCTACCAATAACCAATAGCGGAACCTGGATGCTCATATTGGTTCCCACATATTCTACAAAGATCTTTATCGGTCGAACCGCAATGTCAACATACGTTATTCCCTTTGTCATCGTTATGTTACTTGCCCGAGATTCGATTGTCGGTATCATCATACCTAGTTCAATCTTGTTAACGGCAAGTCTCTTTACTCGTTCCGTAGTGCATCATCCGTTACTAACTCATTAGTCACATTGCTTGCAAGGCTTCATATGATGTGCATTACCAAGAGGGCCCAGAGATACCTCTCCGATACTCGGAGTGACAAATCCTAATCTCGATCTATGCCAACCCAACAAACACCTTCGGAGATACCTCTAGAGCATCTTTATAATCACCCAGTTACATTGTGACATTTGATAGCACACAAGGCATTCCTCCGGTGTCTGGGAGTTGCATAATCTCATAGCCGGAGGAATATATATTTGACACGAAGAAAGCAGTAGCAATAAAACTGAACGATCATTATGCTAAGCTAACGGATGGGTCTTGTCCATCACATAATTCCACTAATGATGTGATCCTGTTCATCAAATGACAACTCATGTCCATGGCTAGGAAACTTAACCATCTTTGATCAACGAGCTAGTCTAGTAGAGGCATACTAGGGACACAGTGTTTTGTCTATGTATTCACACATGTATCAAGTTCCAGTTAATACAATTCTAGCATGAATAATAAACATTTATCATGATATAAGGAAATATAAAATAACAACTTTATTATTGCCTCTAGGGCATATTTCCTTCAATATGATATGCATCAACCAACTCTAATGTCACCTAGATACTCCAATGTCACCACAAGTATCCATGAGTTAATTATACGATATGCATCAAACTTTTCATATTCATAATACTCAATCCAACACAAAGAACTTCAAAGGGTGCCCCAAGATTTCTACCAGAGAAACAAGGATGAAAACGTGCATCAACTCCTATGCATAGATTACCCTAATGTCACCTTGGGAATCCGCAAGTTGAGTGCCAAAACATATATCAAGTGAATCAATATGATGCCCCATTATCACCACAGGTATTCATAGCAAGACATACATCAAGTGCTCTCAAATCCATAAAAGTATTCAATCTGATAATGACGAAATCTCATAAGGAAAACTCAATTCATCACAACAATATAGAAAAGGAGAAACACCATATGATCCAACTATATTAACATAGCTCGTGATACATCAAGATCATGCCAAATCAAGAACGAAAGAGAGAGAGAGAGAGAGAGAGAGAGAGAGAGAGATCATACAAATAGCTACTAGTACAACACCTTAGCCCCGAGGGTGGACTACTCCCTCCTCATCATGGTGGCCGCCGGGATGATAAAGATGGCCTCCGGTGATGATTTCACCCTCCAGCAGGGTGCCGGAACGGGGTCTAGATTGGTTTTTGTGGCTACAGAGGCTTGCGGCGGTGGAACTTATGATCTAGGGTTATTTCTGGAGGTTTATATATATAGGATTTTTCAGTGTTGGGATCACGCGAAGATGGGCCACGAGGGGCCCACAAGACACCATGGCATGCCAGAGGGGGCTAGCATGCCCTGGTGGATTGTGGCCACCTCGTGGCTCTTCTAGCCCTCCCATGAATTTTAACAATTCTGTTACTGGGCACAAAAGTTTATGTTTTTGCACAGACTCAAGTGAACTATCATCCACACTATCCCAAAGGCTTTACTTGGTACTTCATTAAAAAAAGCAAGAAACATGATTACTACAGTAGCCTAATCATGTGAACACACAAAAATAGTAGGTAAAAGTATTGGGTTGTCTCCCAACAAGCGCTTTTCTTTAATGCCTTTTCAGCTAAGCATGATGATTTCAATGAGGCTCACATAAAAGATAAGAATTGAAACATAAAGAGAGCATCATGGATCACATGTTCCTCTCTCATAATAATTTCCAGTAACATCATGAATGGATTCATCAATATAACTATCAAACAAAGTATTTCTTTCATGATCCACAAGCATAGTATTTTTATTACTCTCCACACAAGCAATTTCATTCTCATTCATAATAGTGGGAATATCATATGAAACTCGAATACTATAAAATGTTTCCACATTAAAAGAGGAATGTTCAGTAAAATAATATTCAAAAATATGACAGTAATTATCACTACTTTTTATAACATAAGGATCATCACAATAATAATCATAAGTAGCAACTTTGTTCTCCTCATAGTCAATTGAAACCTCTTCCGAAGTAGCGGAGTCATTACTAAATAAAGTCATGACCTCTCCAAATCCACTTTTATCATTATAATAAGATTCAACACCCTCCAAAATAGTGGGATAAATATTATCAAAAGTTGACACTCTTCCAAACCACTTTCATAAATATTGCAATCATCATAAATAGGAGGCATGCAACCATCATAGCGAATTTGATCATTCAAAGTAAGGAGACTGAAAAGGTCATCTTCATTAAGCATAACATCCCAAGCTTGGGGCAAACATAAACTGCAGAAAATAAATTCTCAAACATGTCATTTTCATCAAACATAGCAGCCCCAAGCTTGTAGCTTGGCATATCATAAGCATAATCAATCTCATCATTAATTGTATGAATACCACCAATAGTATAATAATTATTATCATCATAACTTCCCAAGTTGGTGCCAAAAATATTTTCAAGATTATAAGAAGTATCATTATCTTCCCAATCATAATCATCACAACAAGCAATAGGCATAACAAAATCATCATCAATAGTTCTTTTGAACATTGTGTCATAAGACAAAGAAGCAATATCATAATCAACTGCATCCTCTTCCACAACTATTTTTGATTCATTTCCATGAGGCACAACAATAATAGGAGCAACATTATTTTGGAGAGATACCTTTTGAACTCTACTCTTTCTTCTTTTCTTCTTCTTCACCACATCATGTGTGGTTTTAATTAATTTCTCCGAGCTTCTTGTTGATGAGATTGGTTGAATAGGGAGCTCCTTATCATCACCTATTTCATCATGAGAAACAATAGGAGGGAAAGTAGAAATCTTTACCCTTTCATTCGTATTACTTTTATATTCTATTGGTTTTCCCGTCTTTCTATAGTTGGCAATATAAGCATTCTCATTGCAATTTACCATGAAAAACATATGGATTTCTTTCAAATTAATTTCAGCATGGTCTATGAATATGAATGCTTCAAACCAACCATTTTTATGTGGCAATTCTTCACACCCCAAAAATAAACAAAGTTCATTATAAAGTTCAAGGGTTATCAAGTTATTGCAATATTTGGACACGATTCGATGATGAAAAAGCATGCATTGGAAATTAACGTGACCAACTTCATTGCAAAGTTCACAAGTAATGGGATAAACAGAACATAATTTTGTAGCAAATCCATCTATCACTTTGAGCAAACAAATTGGTTCTATCATGTTTATGCTTCCTACAAAATCTATCATCCCTATATATTAGGCATGTCTTCACAAAGTCTTTCCACTCCACAAAAATTGACATGCTTAAAAGAAACATTTTTTCATGACTTGTGCAATCATCATTAGCATTTTGGATATTTATATAATTCATAGTAACAACACTGCAATCATGCTCATCATCCATGCCAATCAGTTTATTGAAATTTTCTTCTATCAATTGAGCACAATTTTCCGCTCCATCATTTTCAAGAAAGACATGATAAAGCTGAATAATATGAGACCACCTCAATTCCATTTTTAGTTTTCTTTTATAAACAAAACTAGTGATAAAACAAGAAACTAAAAGATTCAATTTCAAGATCTAAAGATATACCTTCAAGCATTCACCTCCCCGGCAACGGCGCCAGAAAAGAGCTCGATGTCTACTACGCAACTTTATTCTTGTAGACTTGTATTGGGCCTCCAAGCGTAGAATTTTCTAGGACAGTAGCAATTTCCCCACAGGTGGATGACCTAAGATTTATCAATCCGTGGGAGGCGTAGCATGAAGATGGTCTCTCTCAAACAACCCTGCAACCAAATAATAAAAAGTCACTTGTTTCCCCAACACACCAAATACAATGGTAAACTGTATAGGTGCACTAGTTCAGCGAAGAGATGATGATAAAAGTGTAGTATGGTAGTAGATATTGATTTTTGTAATAGGAACAATAAAAACAGCAAGGTAGCAATTGATAAAATGGAGCACAAGCGGTATTGCAATGCTTGAAAATGAGGCCTAGAGTCTGTACTTTCGCTAGTGCAATCTCTCAACAATGCTAATATAATTAGATCATATAAACATCCCTCAACATGCGATGAAGAATCACTCCAAGTTCCTATCTAGCGGAGAACATAAGACGAAATTGTTTGTAGGGTACGAAACCACCTCAAAGTTATCCTTTCCGATCGATCTATCCAAAAGTTCGTACTAAGATAACACCAAGTTATCCTTCTCAATCGATCTATCTAAGACTTCATACTAAAATAACACCATATGATATGCATCAACCAACTCTAACGTCACCTAGATACTCCAATGTCACCACAAGTATCCATGATTTAATTATATGATACGCATCAAACAATTTCAGATTCATAATACTCAATCCAACACAAATAACTTCAAAGAGTGCCCTAAGATTTCTACCGGAGAAACAAGGACGAAAATGTGCATCAACCCCTATGCATAGATTACCCGAATGTCACCTTGGGAATCCGCGAGTTGAGTGCCAAAACATATATCAAGTGAATCAATATGATACCCCATTGTCACCATGGGTATTCATAGCAAGACATACATCAAGTGCTCTCAAATCCATAAAATTATTCAATCCGATAATAACGAAATCTCAATGGGAAAACTCAATTCATCACAACAAGATAGAGAGGGAGAAACACCATATGATCCAACTATATTAACAAGCTCGCGATACATCAAGATCGTGCCAAATCAAGAACACGAGAGATAGAGAGAGAGAGATCTAACACATAGCTACTAGTACAAACCCTCAGCCCCGAGGGTGGACTACTCCCTCCTCATCATGGTGGCTGCTGGGATGATGAAGATGGCCTTCGGTGATGATTTCCTCCTCTGACAGGGTGCCGGAATGGGGTCTAGATTGGTTTTTCGTGGCTACAAAGTCTTGTGGCGGCGGAAACTCTGGTCTAGGGTTATTTCTGGAGGTTTTTGTATATATAGGATTTTTCAGCATTCGAATCACGCGAATATGGGCCACGAGGTGGCCACAACCCACCAGGGCGCGCCCGCGAAGATGGGCCACGAGGGGCCCACAAGACACCAAGGCACGCCAGAGGGGGCTGGCGCGCCCTGGTGGGTTGTGGCCACCTCATGGCTCTTCTGACCCTCTCATGAAGCTTCTAATACCTCTTTTGTTCCAAAAGAATTGTCAAAAAGTTTCGTTTCATTTGGAGAACTTTATTTCTGCACAAAAAACAACATCATGGTAGTTATGCTTAAAACAGCGTCTGTCTGGGTTGGTTGCATGCAAATCACACCAAAACCATATAAAATTGTTGTAAACATGGCATGAATACTTCATAAATTATAGATACGTTGGAGATGTATCACTGGTAGGCATGCCATGCTTGATCCGCCTGGTATGGTGGGACTGCCAGGCGGCTATAAGGGGGGCCACCTCGTGTTTCATCTCCTACGGCAGACTATCCCATAGAGCGGTCCAACTCGCGGTGATGGCGGATGTGGAGAAAAGGGAGGAGAATGTGTTAGTGTGTGGAGATAGTCGGGTGTGGTCGCCTTTAAATAGCAGATTCTGGTGAGACCAAGCGTCCGGGAACGTTAATGCGCAGCGCCGGAGTTGGTGATACGTCTCCGTCGTATCTACTTCTCCAAACACTTTTGCTCTTGTTTTATACTCCAATTTGCATGATTTGAATGAAACTAACCCGGACTGACACTATTTTCAGCAGAACTACCATGGTGTTGTTTTTGTGCAAAATAAAAGTTCTCGAAATTGGACGAAACTTTCTGGAGATTTTTTATGGAATATATGAAATACTGGATCCAGCACCCACTAGAGGGGGGTCCTCCTATTTCCCACAAGGCAACAGGGCGCAGCTACCCTCCCCCCCCCCCCAAGGTGCGCCAGGTTGCCTTATGGGGCCCATGCTACCTCTTGAGCACTGCGTTGGTTTTCCCTTGAAGAGGAAAGGGTGATGCAGCAAAGTAGCGTAAGTATTTCCCTCAGTTTTTGAGAACCAAGGTATCAATCCAGTAGGAGGCTCCACGCAAGTCCCTCGTACCTACACAAACAAACAAGGACCTCGCAACCAATGCGATAAAGGGGTTGTCAATCCAAAGTGAGATCTGATAGAGATAATAAGATAAGATAAATATTTTTGGTATTTTTATGATATAGATTGGAAACTAAAGATTGCAAAATAAGATAGATCAGAAACTTATATCATAAAAGATAAACCCGGGGGGCCATAGGTTTCACTAGTGGCTTCTCTCAAGATAGCATGAGTATTACGATGGGTTAACAAATTACTGTCGAGCAATTGATAGAAAAGTGCATAGTTATGAGAATATCTAGGCATGATCATGTATATAGGCATCACATTTGCAACAATAGGCATGATCATGTATATAGGCATCACATCTGCAACAAGTAGACCGACTCCTGCTTGCATCTACTACTATTACTCCACACATCGACCGCTATCCAACATGCATCTAGAGTATTAAGTTCATAAGAACAGAGTAACACATTAAGTAAGATGACATGATGTAGAGGGATAAACTCAAGCAATATGATATAAACCCCATCTTTTTATCCTCGATGGCAACAATACAATACATGCCTTGCTGCCCTAACATCCTTTGGGAAAGGACACCGCAAGATTGAACCCAAAGCTAAGCACTTCTCCCATTGCAAGAAAGAACAATCTAGTAGGCCAAACCGAACAGATAGTTCGAAGAGACCTGCAAAGA
This sequence comes from Aegilops longissima, assembly GCA_021605205.1. Taxonomy (NCBI): domain Eukaryota; kingdom Viridiplantae; phylum Streptophyta; class Magnoliopsida; order Poales; family Poaceae; genus Aegilops; species Aegilops longissima. Next base: position 566,186,688 of record CM038676.1, on the reverse strand, counting down.
TAACCAATCATACATAAAATAATTCAGAGGATATTCAAATATTTCTCATAGATAAACTTGATCATAAACCCACAATTCATCGGATCTCGACAAACACACCGCAAAGAGAGTTACTGTAACATCCCAAATTTTCAATTTGGAATGTTATACATAGAACATCATTGCATATCATATTTTTCATTGCATTTTGCTCGATCCTAGAAATTCTACACAACTCAAGGACCCACGGGGATAGTTCGGGATTTTCGTGATTTTCATATTTGAGTTTTCTCAAATTTTTGAAAATAGGATCATTTGATTTTAATTATTTTATCCTCAATTATTTATATTACAAAAATATGAGAGAGGGAATAAAATGACTTTCCCAAAATAAAGAAATAATGAAGATTTAATAATAAAATCGAATAAGATATAATTTTGGAGTTTTTCTCCTTTTTATTTGAATTGAGGAAAAATGCGCGTTTTTCAAAATTGCATTTAGGCCCCAAATAAATGTTCATTAAATCCGGCTTGATTTTAGAAGCCGGGGAAAATTTATTTAGGGATTTTTGGAGTCCGTTTAGTACTTCTTTTGATTTTTTTTCTGCGCGTTATTATTTTAAAAAAAACGCGCACCGCCTTACCGGGCCGTACCCGAGCGGGACTCCGCTCGGGGGCGCCTTTATAAGCGGAGCCGCCCGAGCGCCCAGCCCACCCGAGCCCTGCCCACACCAAAACCCTAAGCGCCGCCCGCCGAGCCGCACGCCGCGAGGTTAAATCATTGCCTCGATTTCCGTGCCGGTTTTTTTTAAAACCGAGCGTTTTTCTTCGGTTTTTTTGGTTTTTTTATTTATTTATTTTTTATTTTTTTATTTCTTTCGGTTTTGGTTAATTAACGAACGTCCGATCGTTAACCCGTTCGTCGTTTTTCTTTTTCTCGGATTTAATCCGCGATTTTTCTGATCGCGATTCCAGATCCGATTTTCGTTTTAGTATAACTTTTCGCTCGTTTATCGGAATCAGGCGATTCAAGCGCCTGGAGTTTCGTCTCGAAACCCTCTTTCCAAATAATCTACTTAAACAAGTTTTTGCTTCTGTAAATTTTGACCTAGATCCTGATTAGTAAAACGAAGCTGTTTTCTTCCGCCGTTTGACTTTCGTTGCTTCGTTTGATTTGATTCTTTTTGCAAACCGGAGTTCTTAAGTTGAACTATCTAGTTAGATCTATTCGAGTTTTACCTATGCATTAGATGAGTACTTATTGTATGCTTGTTTGTTTGTCTGCGATAGATTACCTGGAGTGCGCCGCTTGTTACTTCGAGTCTCTAGGTTTCGCGGATCATCAGCAAGGCAAGTAACACTTTGATCATACCTCTTCTCATACCCAGTTTTTATGCATTAGATCTATCCTCAAACACTTGCATGATTAGGATCTAATTAAATTGAGGGTTATGGGAAGTAGATGAGGTAGTACCTATTACCTGTTTTATTATCAAACCTTTGGGAGTTACTTCTACGTTTGCTTATTATGCTATGCTATGATAGTAGACGTGGATTGGGTGAGTGTATCCATGACAGATGTGAGACTGTTATCTAATGGTTTATTTAAGGTGGCAACTTAAACACACATCCGGGTGGATTGAGGCACTGGTTTCTATCAGGACTTGCTCAGATTTCTTCGGACCGCCACCCGTGCTCAAAGGGATCATGAGATTATTCAAACTAGAAACTTCCGTGTGCAGCCACAAGCCATTATGGGCTCGCTTAGTTGACTAAGTTGTGCGAACTCTTACGAGTAGACTAGCGATGTAGGGGTTGTAGGTTGGTACGGTCTACCCACATGTAAGGTGCTAGCGCTTCGAAAGACTATGTCTCGGTCATCCGTTTCTCAAACACCACAGAGTCACGAGAAACCAACGGAGGCGATCGAGTCATGTGGGGAAAAGTCATAAACCTCTGCAGAGTGTATAAACTAATCATGGTTAGCCGTGTCCCGGTTATGGACATCTTGAGTATCTAGTACCGGATATCATGTGAATCTCATCATGTTACTTCTAATTAATATTGTTGGGTTTGTTAATGAGTACTTTTAATTGGGATTGAGAATGTGTCAACCATTCTCAATGTTTCTAACCACTATAATAGTTAAATAAAGTATTCCTTTGCAGTAGGGAAAAATTGGCTTTATGCAAAACTGTAACCATAGAGCTTTCCACCAGCCATATATGCATGTAGTATAGGCTATTCATTCCATTATCTCTCTATGTGTTACATTGCGGCATATTCCATGTCTTGACCCATTTTTTTGGGCTGCAACGTTTCATGTTGCGAGACTTTTCGAACGACGAGTAAGATGCATAGGTCGTGGTTCTATACTCAGTGATGCCGTTGGAGTTGATGGACTCACTTATTCTTCCAAGCCTTCCGCTGTTATCGTTATTAGATGGCCTTAAGCCATATTTATTTTATTAAGTTCTCTCTTGAGACATTCGATTTGTAATAAGTGTGTGATTCCTACTCTTATAAATCCTCCGAGTCTTGTGTGGTGTCATTCTTCGATCCGGGGATGACACCGAGCACGAGATCGATTGTTTGAGGTCTGGTCACTACAAAGATGGTATCGAGCACCGCCGATCGTGGAGACACGACCATTAAGCTAAAGCCCTAAGATCACTACTCTCTTCTCATTTCTAACTCCTCATCTTTTCTACTCTTTTAGGATGACGAAGCGAGGATCAAGTTCACTCAGCCGGATGAGGATACACCCTTTGGACGACACCTGAAGGAAGTCACTAAGTACCTTAACATTGGATTACCATGCTTCACCGGGACCTACAATTCCACTTTACCCGAAGAAGAGCGCTGGAAGATTCAAGCTCTAGTTCCCGGAAGGATGTTTGCGCCAATCACGTAGCCCATAGAGTGTGTTTTCAATGCACCAACCTGGAGTCTGGGAAAGAGTATGGCAGCTCACATAACCATGGGACGCATTGGAGAAGTTTATAAAGAAGACCTCAAGGATACTATCTACCAGATTTGCGGGCGCCGAGATGAACAATGGGAGATAGTTGGCACTAAGAATGATCGATCCATTGCAGCTTTCATCCAGGAGTTAAGTCAGCACATTCGACGTCAGGAGAACCAGATATGCGCAGACATGATGGAGTTGAATACAGCAAAAGCCAAGATTATCGAACTAGAAGGAGAACTGAAGGCCACTCGCAAGGACTACATGGAGGAGATTGTAGCTCTAGTGGGACAATACAGCGATCTTAAGGAGAAGATTGAAGAACTCATGGGAAATTCAGCACCCGGAGGAGTAGATGAAGATAGCACCTGTCCAGAGAACTACATCATCATCAACGACACCGATTCCGATCCTAGTGATGATGATTACGAAGATGAAGCTGGAGTAGATATCATGGAGTCTTCATCGGAGCAGTTTTTCTAGTTGACCACCATAACGATAGTAGATTACCCCATGTTATATTAGTTTTAGTTTCAAACTTTGTAACGATAGATAGACCGTTGTATGCCCTTGTTTGAATTGATTGGAGTGATATTGTGTGATTTGTCTCATGTGCATATGGGTAGTGTTTCTCTCTAGACCTCATTCTATTCTAAATTCTCGTCTTTTCTAAAACCCTAAGATGCCTCCGAGACGCGACCCCGAATTTGTTTTCCCACCAGAGATCACTCAGTTGATTCAGCAGCAGAATGCCTTGATTCAAACATTGGTACAGAACCAAGGCAACAACAACAACAACAACCCACCGCCACCACCACTGTTGACCATTTGACCCGTTTCTTTAGGCTGAATCACCGGTGTTTTCCAAAGAGCACCGAGCCGATTGTTGCGTATGATTGGCTCCGTAAGATAGGGAGGAGTTGACCAACGCAGGATGTACAGATGGAGAAAGGGTGAAGTTTGTCGCTTTATCAGCTTGAAGGACCCGCAGAAGATGGTGGGAGAATTTTACTGATCACTTACCACAGAGACACCGCCGATGGGATCGATTTGACAAGCTTTCCATCTGCCCATGTTTCAGCAGGAGCTATGGCCATGAAGAAGCGTGAGTTTCGCAACTTACGCCGGGAGGACGGACGGTTGGCGAAGATGTAGATGATTTGATAGCTAGCACGTTATGCCCCGGATGAGCGTTACTACGGATGCAGCTAAGCGGAGAAGTTTCGGAAGGATGAATGATGAGCTGAGCATGCGATTGATGGTAGCCACCTTCAATAACTACCGGAGTTGGTAGATCGAGCTCTTATGATTGAAGGGAAGCGGCAGCAGATTGACAATCGCAAGAGGAAGTATGGACGGGGAAGAATAACTCGGGCTCAGCAGAACTTCGCTTTACCCGAAGACGGAGGACAATTTCAGCATACCCATGGAGGAGGTAGCTCGCACAACCATAATGGCACCAAGAATGGGAGCGGGAATGGAGGAAGCAATGGATGTAACCGCACCAACCCGTCAACACCATCCAAGTTAACTGAGCCACATCAATTGCTTAAGTGCCGCAAGATGGGCATTATGCAAGCGAATGTCGAAAGCGAATGGAAATGGCAATGGAAGCTCGGAAAGAAGCGAATCCTTTCAACAAAGGACAAGTGAACCACGTTACGCGGAGGAGGTTGAAGCTCACCGGATGCGATAATAGGTAAGTTTACGGTTAAGTCATTTCTGCAGTTGTTCTTTTTATCTTGGTGCATCGCATTCATTCATATCAAGGGATTTGCGGATAAGTTTAGCCTAGCCACTAAAACTCTTAAGACACCCATGCTAGTAATCTCACCGAAGCGGAGTATATGGCGAGTCAAGGATGTTTTCAAGTGCCATTAAGTATAGGGAGGCATGTTTTCCCAACGGATTTAATCATATTGGAATCCCAAGGTTTGGATGTAATTCTTGGTATGGATTGGTTGTCGATGTATGGAGGAAATATAGATTGCGCCATGAAGTCAATTTTCTTACCACCCGTAAGGAGGAGAATCAAGTATGTATCACGGCACGAGCCGAGGAGAGCACATGTAAATTCCTTATCGGGAGTTGTGCGGAGGAAGTACCAGTGGTAAGGATTACCCGACATGTTTAGGAAGAGGTTGCGGGCATGCCACGGATAGAGACATTGAGTTTCGATTGAACTATTGCGAACCTTTGGGCGATATCTAAGAGACCATATAGGATGCCACCCAAGATTTGGAGGAAATTAAGAAGCGATTAAGGAGTTCTTGGATAAAGGTTTTATTCGCCCAAGTTCTTCGCCTTGGGGATCACCAGTACTTCTAGTGGAGAAGAAGGATGGATCATTAAGAATGGTTGTTGATTACCGAGGATTGAATGAAGTGACCATTAAGAACAAGTACCCACTACCGATGATCAATGACTTGTTTGACCAGTTGCAAGGAGCTAAGGTGTTTTCCAAGATCGATTTGCGATCAGGGTACCATCTGTTGAAGATTCGAGAGCATGATATACCTAAGACAGCTTTTACCACCAGGTACGGTCTGTATGAGTACAACGTTATGTCATTTGGTCTGACTAATGCACCTGCCTATTTTATGAACATGATGAACAAAGTGTTTATGGAGTTTTTGGATAAGTTCGTCGTGGTGTTCATTGATGATATTTTGGTCTACTCGAAGAATGAAGAGGAACATAAGGAGCATTTGCATTTGGTACTCAAGAAGCTCAGAGAACACCAATTATATGCCAAGTTCAGCAAGTGTGAGTTTTGGTTGAAGGAAGTTGGATTTCTTGGACATGTTATATCCGGAGAAGGTATAGCAGTAGACCCCACTAAAGTTGTCACTGTAACAAACTGAGAAGCGCCAACAACAGTTGGAGAGATCCGGAGTTTCCTTAAACTCACAGGATACTACCGGAGATTCAGTGAGAATTTATCAAGGATTGCGATGCCTATGACAGAATTGTTGAAGAAGGATACCAAGTTCATTTGGACCGAGGAGTGAAGCTAGTTTCAAGAGTTGAAGAAACGTTTGGTTACCTCACCAAAGTTAATTCTGCGGATCGGACCAAGGATTACGAGGTATATTGCGACACTTCACGTCGAGGACTTGGAGCGGTGCTTATGCGAGGAGGGAGAGTTGTTTCAGTATGCTTCACGACGGCTTAAGCCTCATGAGCTAAATTATGCTACGCATGATTTGGAGTTAGCAGCCATAGTGCATGCGTTGAAGACATGGAGACATTTCCTCATTGGAAATCATTGTGAGGTGTATACGGATCACAAGAGTTTGAAGTACATTTTCACGCAGAAGGAGCTGAATCTCAGGCAAAGGAGATGGTTGGAGCTCATCAAAGATTACGATATGAGATTGCATTATCACCCCGGAAAGGCTAACGTAGTAGCAGACGCGTAGAGCCGTAAGAGTCACGTAAACACACTAATGACGGGAGAAATACCAAAGGAGTTAGCCGAGGATCTTCGATAGCTATGTTTGGAAATAGTTCCGAGAGGCTATGTAGCAGCATTGGAGATTCAGTCAACTTTGATGGACAAGATCAGGGAAGCTCAAAAGACTGACAAAGAGATTGCCTCTATAAAGGAGAAAATGAGCGAAGGAAAAGCAAAGGGATTTCGTGAGGATGAGCACGATACATTATGGTTTGAGGACCATGTTTAAGTGCCCAATGACCCGGAGATCAGGAAGTTGATTCTACAAGAGGCACATGATTCACCGTATTCGATTCACCCAGGAAATACCAAGATGTATTTGGATTTGAAGAATACTTTCGGTGGACCGGAATGAAGAAGGATATTGCGAGTGCGTAGCAGTTTGTGATGTATGTCGAAGGTGAAGCGTAACATCGAAGCCAGCGAGGATTATTACAGCCATTGCCTATACCGAATGGAAGTGGGATAAACTAGGTATGGATTTTATCACGGATTGCCGGGACTCGTTCGAGCTATGACTCGATTTGGGTTATAGTCGACCGTTTGACGAAGGTAGCTCATTTCATTCGATAAAGACTACGTCAAAGCGATGCCAAATTGGCTAAGATATACATGACCAGGATTGTATGCTTGGATGGAGTTCCGAGGAGTATCGTGTCGATAGAGGAACCCAATTTACCTCAAAGTTCGGAAGCAGTTGCGAGACTTTGGGAACCGGTGGAGTTTAGCACACTTTTCATCCACGCATGTATGGACAAACCGAGAGAGTCAACCAGATTTTGAATGATATGCTTAGATCTTGTGCTTTGGATTATGGATCAAGTTGGGATGACAATTTGCCATATCGGGAGTTTTCTTATAACAACAATTACCAAACCGATCGAAGATGGCACCTTCGAAGCCTTATACGGAAGGAGGTGCAGGACCCGTTGTTGTGGGATGAAGTTGGAGACCGCCATTGTTTGGACGAATTTGATTAAGGAGTGCGAGCAGAAAGTAAAGTTAATTAGCGATAGGATCAAGGTAGCCCGTCAAGACAGAAAAGTTATGCGATTCAAAAGCGCAAGGAGATGAAATCTGAAGTCGGAGGCGAGTTTATCTTGATATCGCCGCCGAGGAGTTAAGCGTTTTGGAGTTAAGGAAAGTTAGCACCTCGATTTGTAGGACCTTATCGTGTTATGGAACGCATGGGAGAAGTTGCGTACAAGTTGGAATTACCCGAAGGATTGTCAGGAGTTCATGATGTGTTTCATGTTTCACAGTTGAAGAAGTGTCACGCAGAGATGGCTGGTATACCACTAAGAGATACCGTGCCACTGGAAGCGATTGAGTTGAATGATGATTTGACCTATGAGGAGAAACCGGTTAAGATTCTGGAGTATGCCAAAGAGTCACTCATGACAAAGTCATTAAGTTTTGCAAAGTTCGATTGGAGCCACCACGCAGAGGATGAAGCCACCTGGGAGCGAGAGGAAGATTTGCTTAAAGACCACCCTCACCTATTTTCTAGCCAACCCGAATCTCGATGGCGAGATTCATCTTAAGGGGGTAGGTTTGTAACATCCCAAATTTTCAATTTGGAATGTTATACATAAACATCATTGCATATCATATTTTTCATTGCATTTTGCTCGATCCTAGAAATTCTACACAACTCAAGGACCCACGGGAGAGTTGGGGATTTTCGTTATTTTCATATTTGAGTTTTCTCAAATTTTGAAAATAGGATCATTTGATTTTAATTATTTTATCCTCAATTATTTCTATTACAAAAATATGAGAGAGGGAATAAAATGACTTTCCCAAAATAAAGAAATAATGAAGATTTAATAATAAAATCAAATAACATTTTATTTTGGAGTTTTTAGCCTTTTATTTGAATTTAGGAAAATGCGCGTTTTCAAAATTGCATTTAGGCCCCAAATAAATGTTCATTAAATCCGCTTGATTTTAGAAGCGGGTGTGACGCTCTCGATTCAATCATACACTAATCATACACGCAAATGTATACGATCAAGATCAAGGACTCACGGAAGATATCACAACACAACTCTAGACACAAAATAAAATAATACAAGCTTTATGTTACAAGCCGGGGGCCTTGAGGGCTCGAATACATAAGCTCGAAAACACAAGAGTCGTGAAGCAACAATATCTGAAATCTGAGACATGAGTTAGACAAGTTTGCCTTAAGAAGGCTAGCACAAAAGCAACATCGATCGAAAAGGCAAGGCCTCCTGCTGAGGAGCCTCCTAACTACTCCCGGTCATCGGCGGCCTCCACGTAGTAGTATGCATCGGCGGTGGCATCGCTCTGGGCTCCGTCATCTGGTTGCATCAACCGGAAAGAAGAAGAAAGGGGGGAAAGGGGGAGCAAAGCAACCGTGAGTACTTATCCAAAGTACTCGCAAGCAAGGATCTACACTACATATGCAACATTATCAAAGGAAGGATGTATATGTGGACCGGCTACGAAATGCGAGAATAGAGAGAAGGCCTAGTCCTATCGAAGACTAGCATCTTCTGGAAACCACCATCTTGCAGCAAATAGGAGGGAATAGAGTAGCACAAAGTAAGGTAGAAGTAGTGTTATCAACCTCGGCGAGAGATCCTTTCTCGACTCCTGCGAGAAAGCTATCCCGAAACCATACTATCCGATTATCATCACAATCCAATTCTCATCGCAATCCATTGCTCATATCCATGTCTCATCTCAAGTATCCGATTCTAGTTGTATCGATCGGGATACAACTCCAAGTGTCCGTTACCATAGGACAGGCTATCGATAGATGTTTTCTTCCTGCAGGGTGCACCAACTTACCCACCACGCTCGCTTAACTCCGGCGGACACACTTTCGAGGTCATGCCCGCCTCGGCCAAACAATACGCCGCAACCCGACCTAGGCTTAATAGAGAGGCCAAGCCGCGGACTAAACCTATGCCCCGGGGTCATGGGCCATCTCCCGGGAACTCCCTTGCGTTGCGTGGGCGGCGGTGGCGACCTAGCTACCTCCTTCAACAAGGCGGTAACTTACGCAGTCCAACCCGGCACGCGCCGCTTCGATTCTTGGCGTCTATTAAGCTTGGTGATGTATCTGACGCAGAACGCCCATACTATGCCCACGTGATGGTTAGTGCTATCGGGCGAGGCCCCTCGGATCAAATATCCAAATCGTAGTGGATTAGGAACGCGGTAACAAGCGAGACTCATGAAAGATGTGACCCGTTGCCCCATCTCGAGGACTTGCGGCAAGGGCTAGGAATGCCCGCCACGCCTCGTAATTATCTCGCGGGCACCCTCCGTGTCGACCGTCTCCACATCACTGCAATTAAGCTCATGCGGGTACCCCTCGAGGTCGACCCGTCTTTCAAATGTGAGGTAAATTCAAGTATCCGTGTGTCCAAACATCAAGGGAAAACCGAGGAATCACCCCGATGAATTCCACTAGATGTAATCATCAAGGTGAGCGTAAGAGGAATCACCCCGAGGTTCACACTTGAGGGTTGCCTGACAGTCGTGTCGGAAGTGGTTAAGGAGGAAATCACCCTCGATGACCACGACCGGATAGCTATACTCTGAGGCTAATATCGGAAGTCTTTGTAGAGGTTTCACCCTCGGTACTCGATAGTAACCCGATGAGTGTCGAGCAACTAAGGGAAGTGATGTGCGGTGTCGGGGCACGGTCTTGATCCTGTTGATCGGGTCTTCAATGATGAAGCGAGGGCAACAAGGACAAGGTGAAGTCAGCGATGGATCACTAACAAACCTATACTAAGCGGCTTAGGATAAGCGGGTAAGGTACAAGCGAGATATAAAAGCAGGCTATGCATCGAAATATGAGCAAATAATAACAGTAGCAAAATCTAATGCAAGCATGAGAGAATGGAATGGGCGATATCGGGATGGTCAAAGGGTGGCTTGCCCGGTTGCTCGGCAAGGAGGAGTCGTCGGTGGCGTAGTCGATCAAGGGCATCGTGACCTCGGGGTCTCAGGAGAGAAGAGGGAAAAGCGGTAAATACATAGCAAGCAAGTGCATAACAGGACAACGAGCATAGCTAGGCGTGTTCTAACGCGGTCCTATCGTTATAGGTGAATGGGGAATTCAGCAGGAAGGTGTTCCGATTAGGACTGTATTAGGCGAGATGACCAGGAGGAATGTTTCATGTTCAGATAGTTAGAGGCATCGGCGAATGTAAGCGGACCGTGTTTTGGATTCAGATCATCGTTACGAGCAACTTTCATGTATAAAACTTTTCATCCGACTTACGATTTATTTTCTATTAATTTTAAAGTTTTAAACAATTTGTAGAATTTCTGCAATTATTTTAAATTCGAAAATAAATAGACAAAAGTTATGTGTACACATTGTGAGCTAGCCACAGTGGCTTACAGATGGGGTCAGTGGCCCTGTTGACCGCCCAGTCAACATCCAGTCAGCAGTCAAATAGTTTGACTGTTGACTTGGTCAAACTGGCAGGAGGGACCCGCATGTCATGGACTGCTAGCTTAAAACAATTTAATTATTTACTTAACTAATTGGGGGGGGGGTCCACATGTCATTGGAACACAGGCAAAAGTATTTTAACTGACTTAATTAGGAGTGGAGGGGTTAGCACTGACGGTGGTTAGCCCCAAAGCAAAACAAGGGCCGGCTCACACACACCTACGCACACACACATGCTCACGCACACACTGTGCCATGGCCAAGGCCATGGCCAGCCGCAAGGCTGAGCAGCAGCGTAGTGGCAAGGCAGAGCATGCGAGCAGCAGCAGGGCCATGGAGCAGCAGCAGGTAAGGTAAAGCAATACGTGGAGCAGCGGGGAGCGACCACGGCAAGCAGCCGCAGCACCTAGGCACGGTGCGGCGCTAGCAGCAGAAGCATTGCCGGCAGCAGTCGCATGAGGAGCAGCCAGCAGCGACCACAGTAGCAAGAAGCAGTAGTAGGAAGCCGACATCAGCAGCAGAGTTCAGCAATAGCAGCAATTACAGGCACGCACGGCCAAGAACGGCTGCGGGCGCAATGCACGACGACGGGAGCGGTGGGGTGCGACCAGGGGACGGCCGGCGCGCGGCCGGTCGTGGCCGGAGGCGGGCGCAGGTGCAGTGGCGGGCGGCGCGTGAGCGGGAGACCGGGAACGCCGGGCATGCGGGGTGGCTCACCGGGTCAGCCGAGAGCAGTGGTGGACGCGGCGAGGTCCAGTGGTGGTGGTGACGAGTGGTTGAACGCGGCAGCACTACAGCTCGGGACCGAGCAAGACGATGGGCTAGGCGACACCTACACGGCTCCTAGAGCACGCACGAATTACCAGAGGAAACTAGGAAGCCAGACAAGCTGGGGTTCTCAAAATCCATGGCGGACGAGAGTGCTCGGACTCATGGAAACGGCGGCTACGAACCGAGTTTAAGCTTGGGGAGAGAGGGGGGAGGTGCCATCTCACAGTGGTGGTCGAGGCAGTCTTGGGGAAGCGGGGGAGGTCATGGTCGGGCGAATCGACGCGGAGGCAGTGGCGACCGTGGCAGAGAAGACGGCGAACAAGGCGATGATGTGATGCGTCCCTGCTCGATTCGGAGTACCCAGGCGAAGGAGACGTCGACGGTGAGGCTCTTGGACGCGGCGCGGGACGGCTCCGGAGCACGAGATCGACGACGTGTGCGGCGGCGCGGGGTCGGGCGTGTGTGGGAGCAAGAGCTACGGCGCGAGGGAGAGGGAGGAGCGGCTAGGGTTCGGTCGAGGGGGGGTCGAGAGGTACTTGTAGGTCGTCAGGGAGATGGTGGATGCTTGGCACGTGGCCGATTTGCATCGTGGACGGGCGGACGACGACCAGCGCCCCTCTGTGAACAGAGGTTGAAGGCAACTGGTGGAAGTTGGGCTGGGGTGGATTTGGCCTGTTACTGTGCACTTGTGGCCCAAGTGCACAGTGGGGCCTTTTCCTTTTCCCTTTTCCTTTTGTTTATCTCCTTTTGTTTTCTTGTCTCTGTTTTGCATTTTCTTTTTGTACCAAAAGAGTTTTGTTTTGAACAAAACTTGGCACATAAATGTAACACAATACCTTGAGATGGAACAAAAAGTTTGGGGTCAAGAGGAGTTGTCTAACCAATTTTAGAAATTGAAAAGGCCAATTTAAATGTGGTTGGACCATTAAATTAATTCCCAAGGGCATTTTGGGAAATCAAATGAGGCTGGTTTCAACTTGACGAAGATCAAGGGAATTTATAGGATAAGGTGAACATTTTAGTTTTACTGAACGAAGAAATAAATATTTGACTTGCATTTTAAATCTAAATTTGAGTTTGGTTTGAAACAAAGTGAGGATTAGCAACTTAAATATCATGACATGGCATCATTAGGCATGGGACTGTTGTAGCATGATTATCCGGGCGTCACAATTCTCCTCCACTACAAGAAATCTCGTCCCGAGATTTATGTGGGGAAGTAAAGAGTAACTTCGGGAGAACTGATCCTTATAGGGTTAATTATCTGGTGAACAATTCAGGGAATGAGGCAGAAGTATCTCTCGAGTTGAAACTTAATAAAACATCGAGAGCAAAGTATGAAGGTACAATAAGAAGTTACAACCGAATGGACAAATGATTGATACCTGAATAGAGTGTGAGAAATGGGTTCAGAGCATCGGGAATAGATCACCTCTCGGAAGGTGGCCCGTGACATGATACGAAGCCAAATGCAAGAATATTTGGGAATTAAAGATATATAGGAGAGTCAGGTTCCGATCATGTGGAGTTGTGGGTTATGGGCCCACCATGTGGGTTAAAAGCCGGAAGACGCTAACATCTTGAGCGGTCATAATAGCAAGGCAGTCGAGGGATAGCATGTCAGTTATGTTGGCAACAACGTTGGTACCAAGGGCGAGGGACGAAGAGAACCATTTTCCTGCTCGTAAATCGAGGCGGACCAATAGGCAAAGTTCTCATCCATCGGTGGCTACCGGAATGTCATCAACAATAGTAACAAGGTCTCACTGACAAGGTTGTACATCGGGGTGTTTTATAAGCAGGGAATTATTTCTGCATATATCATATAGATCAAAAGAAGGTTAAACAAACCAATGGAAAGGAAAATGTGGTTATTAGTTTAATCAGGCCAATGGAAAGGAAAAGGTGCCTATACAAAAGTATTAGAGTATATGCTTCCCAAGAACAAGCGAGCATGATATATAGGACGGGGTAAGTTATGAGGTTTACCCATACAGCGGTGTTTGGATAAGTGATCAAGAAACATTTAGCATCATGTTTCAATGTTCTTGCGATGTTTGAGTACTACAGTCATGCTTGAGATAGCATTGACATGGTCATCGGTAAAGGTCGGACTTTGGATTCACAAAGGATCCATCGGAAACAACTTATAAATTAAGTCACACAATTTCAGCAAGGGAAAGATGAGGATGTGGCCGAGGATTCAACAACAATTCATCGAGGGGGAAAGGATGGTATTTCTCATCATGAACTCAATTGATATCCTGGAAGAGCTCAAAATGCAAATGATGATCACGACACATTTTGAGAGATTTCATGAAGATGTAATGGGTCGACGATGACATCAAGTCAATGAAATGATGAAGCGAAATGTTCTTGGGACCATGAGTACGTCACAAACTCAAAAGCAAGCTTGCTGTTTAAGGCGAAATGGTAAGATGAGGAAGATCGACGTAAGCTTAGCATCATCGTCGAAAATTGTGCTTCGGGAAGAAGAACCAGGTAGCTCAGTTAAAATTTGGCACGATAATAATATAGCCGATCATGCTAGGAATTACTTGAAGGATTATTAAACTCGTAAGCAATGAAAATTACTTAGAGTTATTGAATCGGAGTGCGGAATCGATTCAGTTATCGGTGTTCTCGGTTGACAAACAACTCAGAACCCATGAAGTGACAAAGACAGGGTAAGGTAGTACTCCATCAAAAGTTCATAAGATGTAGTGCAATGGCATGATATCCTCGAGCTACTAGGGGTAATACTCGAAGGTGGATCATAATAAAGGTTGGGCGGTATTGACTGTAGAAGACAAGTGATTTAACTTGTCCAAGAAATGGGACTAAAGAAGAACAATCATGGTGGAACCACGTTTGCAAAGGATCAATTCATAGATACAAGATGAGCTTGTACCAAAGAAATAATTATTTTTACGAGCAACTTCCATGATAAGTTCTACATCGGGTCCAAGGGCATGAACACAAAGATTCAAGGTCGACTCCCACTTTTTTCAATGCATAACCTTTCATTCACTCCTCGTTTTCGAAGAAATTGTAGTGCTGAAGATTTATCTAGTGAAGCACCCGAAGAGTATGACTCGCATAACTTTCGAGTTCACACGAATTAGGAAAAGCATAGGTTCAACCCATCGGGACATTTTCATGAAGCTATACAACACAATAACAGGAGCGATGGGTACACGCTCGAAAGCAAAGGGTTGGCGATACAGAGTAGATGATACAATTCGCCAGAGGCATTTTGAATCAGGGGAAAGTCGTCAATGATTTAAAATATGGAGGGGCTGCCGGATAGCAATCCACCAGAGGATCAGGTGGTCCACAAAGGATCTGATGTGAGTATCGGTACTCAACCAGAAGAAGAAGGCATGCAAAGGAATCGGTTTATGGAAACATCTGAATAAGCCGAAGATTGAATACGAAGAATTTACGATCCCAAAATCGGGGGATGAGAGGCATAGGCTCTGATAAAAACATAAGTATATTGATTAGAATTAGATGGCCAATCAATCAAGGATTGATTTACTAAGAACCAGCTCATATCCAGAATGATGTCTGAGCCGGAAAGATGAATTCTAGGAATCAATGGATGATCGGGATTATTCTTATTCATATTGAATCAGTAGACTCGGAAAGACAGTGACAAGGAATGCAATGAATATTGCGATACATATGAATGTATCCATAAAGCAGGCTCACAAGACTTTCGGGAGCATTAGGCTGCAGAGGATCTTCGGGAGATCGAATAGCATTTTGAAGAATTTTTTGGAAAGCATATGAACAACTGGGGATGAAGGTACAAATGGCATGGATGTTATTCATGGGGATTATCGATGGTCAGGAACTGCAAAGCAGTGGGCACAGGGTCTCGGAAAACATCGAGGAGTATCTGCAGAATCTTGTGGCGAAGCAAGCGACCATCTGTAGTGAGAGATCAGAATTACAGAGTATAGACGAGGAGTAAAAGATCCTAATACCATCCAATGGCGACGTGGGCCCGTAAGCCACACAACCAAGTTAGTAAAAGTTTTTCATTGACTAGACTCAACTTCGGCCAAGGAGTTGGAAAGGGAGCTACCTACAGGCAGTCGGCTCTGATACCAACTTGTGACGCCCTCGATTCAATCATACACTAATCATACACGCAAATATGTACGATCAAGATCAAGGACTCACGGGAAGATATCACAACACAACTCTAGACACAAAATAAAATAATACAAGCTTTATGTTACAAGCCGGGGGCCTCGAGGGCTCGAATACATAAGCTCGAAAACACAAGAGTCGTGAAGCAACAATATCTGAGTCTGAGACATGAGTTAGACAAGTTTGCCTTAAGAAGGCTAGCACAAAAGCAACATCGATCGAAAAGGCAAGGCCTCCTGCAGGAGCCTCCTAACTACTCCCGGTCATCGGCGGCCTCCACGTAGTAGTATCAGCGGCGGTGGCATCGGCTCTGGCTCCGTCATCTGTTGCATCAACCGGAAAGAAGAAGAAAGGGGGAAAGGGGAGCAAAGCAACCGTGAGTACTCATCAAAGTACTACAAGCAAGGATCTACACTACATATGCAACATTATCAAAGGAAGGTCAGTATATGTGGACCGGGCTCTGAAATGCGAGAATAGAGAGAAGGCCTAGTCCTATCGAAGACTAGCATCTTCCGAAACCACCATCTTGCAGACAAATAGGAGGGAATAGAGTAGCGCAAAGTAAGGTAGAAGTAGTGTTATCAACCTCGGCGGAGATCCTTTCTCGACTCCTGCGAAAGCTATCCCGAGCCATACTATCCGATTATCATCACAATCCAATTCTCATCGCAATCCATTGCTCATATCCATGTCTCATCTCAAGTATCCGGTTCTAGTTGTATCGATCGGGATACAACTCCAAGTGTCCGTTACCGTGGGACAGGCTATCGATAGATGTTTTCTTCCTGCAGGGTGCACCAACTTACCCACCACGCCGCTTAACTCCGCCGGACACACTTTCGAGGTCATGCCCGCCCGGCCAAACAATACGCCGCAACCCGACCTAGGCTTAATAGAGAGCCAACCGCGGACTAAACCTATGCCCCGGGGTCATGGGCCATCTCCCGAACTCCTGCACGTTGCGTGGTGCGGCGGTGAGCAGACCTAGCTACCTCCTTCAACAAGGCGGCGCCACGCAGTCCAACCCGGCGCGCTCGATCGTGGCGTCTATTAAGCTTGGTGATGTATCTGACGCAGAACGCCCATACTATGCCCACGTGATGGTTAGTGCTATCGGGCCGAGGCCCCTCGGATCAAATATCCAAATCGTAGTGGATTAGGAACAGCGGTAACAAGCGAGACTCACGAAGATGTGACCCGTTGCCCGTCTCGAGGACTTGCGGCAAGGGCTAGGAATGCCCGCCACGCCTCGTAATTATCTCGCGGGCACCCTCCGGTCAACTGTCTCCACATCACTCGCAATTAAGCTCGGCGGGTACCCCTCGAGGTCGACCCGTCTTTCCAAATAACAGGTAAAGTCAAGTATCCGTGTGTCCAAACATCAAGGGAAAACCGAGAATCACCCCGATGAATTCCACTAGATGTAATCATCAAGGTGAGCGTAAGAGGAATCACCCCGAGGTTCACACTTGAGGGTTGCCGACGAGTCGTGTCGGAAGTGGTTAAGGAGGAAATCACCCTCGATGACCACGACCGGATAGCTATACTACTGAGGTTAATATCGGAAGTCTTGTAGAGGTTTCACCCTCGGTACTCGATAGTAACCCGATGAGTGTCGAGCAACTAAGGGAAGTGATGTGCGGTGTCGGGGCTGGTCTTGATCCGTTGATCGGGTCTTCAATGATGAAGCTGGGGCAACAAGGACAAGGTGGGGGTCAGCGATGGATCACTAACTAACCTATACTAAGCGGTTTAGGATAAGCGGTAAGGTACAAAAGCGAGATACAAAAGCGGGCTATGCATCGAATAGGAGCAAATAATAACAATAGCAAAATCTAATGCAAGCATGAGAGAATGGAATGGGCGATATCGGGATGGTCAAAGGGGGCTTGCACTGGTTGCTCGGCAAGGAGGAGTCGTCGGTGGCGTGAGTCGATCACCGGGCATCGGCCCTCGGGTCTCTACCGAGAGAAGAGGGGGAAGAAACAGTAAATACATAGCAAGCAAGTGCATAATAGGACAACATGCATGGCTAGACGTGTTCTAATGCGGTCCTATACGTTATAGGTGAATGGGGAATTCAGCCGGAAGGTGTTCCCGATTAGAACTCAGTATTAGATGATGATGACCGGGGGGAATGTTTAATGTTCAGATAGTTAGAGGCATCTGACAGGTAAACGGACCGTGTTTTCGGATTCGTATCATCGTTCTGAGCAACTTTCATGTATAAAACTTTTTCATCCGACTTACGATTTATTTTCTATTAATTTTTAAAGTTTTAAACAATTTGTAGAATTTCTGGAATTATTTTAAATTCGAAAATAAATAGACAAAAGTTATGTGTACACATTGTGAGCTAGCCACAGTGGCTTACAGATGGGGTCAGTGGCCCTGTTGACCGCCCAGTCAACATCCAGTCAGCAGTCAAATAGTTTGACTGTTGACTTGGTCAAACTGGCAGGAGGGACCCGCATGTCATGGACTGCTAGCTTAAAACAATTTAATTATTTACTTAACTAATTTGGGGGGGGTCCACATGTCATTGGAACACAGGCAAAAGTATTTTAACTGACTTAATTAGGAGTGGAGGGGTTAGCACTGACGGTGGTTAGCCCCAAAGCAAAACAAGGGCCGGCTCACACACACCTACGCACACACACATGCTCACGCACACACTATGCCATGGCCAAGGCCATGGCCAGCCGCAAGGCTGAGCAGCAGCGTAGTGGCAAGGCAGAGCATGCGAGCAGCAGCAGGGCCATGGAGCAGCAGCAGGTAAGGTAAAGCAATACGTGGAGCAGCGGGGAGCGGCCACGGCAAGCAGCCGCAGCACCTAGGCACGGTGCGGCGCTAGCAGCAGAAGCAGTGCCGGCAGCAGTTGCATGAGGAGCAGCCAGCAGCGACCACAGTAGCAAGAAGCAGTAGTAGGAAGCCGACATCAGCAGCAGAGTTCAGCAATAGCAGCAGTTACAGGTGTTAGACTGTATATGTACGTAGACTTGTGTATACGTAGACTTGTATATTGTACCCTTTGGAACTTATATATAATGAGATAGCCGCACCCCTTGGAGGTGTCGAGCAGTCCACCAAAATATTTGTTTTACATGGTATCAGTTTAGGTTACGATGTCTTCCGCTTCCGCTTCCGCCGCCGCCGCTGCCGCCGCCGCTGCCGCGCCGACCACCGTCGTCGCCCCGCCGCCGCCGGCGCCGCCCTGCCTCACCGTTCCTTGCCTCGCGGCCCCTTGCGATGGCCTACGGTGCTTCTGCATCCTCTTCCTCTCCAGGCGATCCGATCTCCCAAGCGATCGATGTGGATCCCTCCACAGGCAGCGCCCCTGCTCCTGTCCATGGCGGGCCGCCGCCGTCGTCGTCCCATCCGGCTCCGCCCTACGGGGCTCCGCCGCCGCAGGGATCCTACGTCGCCCCACCCCCAGGCTATGGGGCGCCGCCACCGCCGGAACCCTACGTCGCCCCGCCACAAGGCCACGGCGCCCCGCCGTCCTACTATGGCCTGCCGCCGCCCGGATACGGCGCCCCGCCGCCACCCTACGCCGCGCCCCCGACGCATCACTACCCGGCGTCGCCCCTGCCCTACTCGGCGCTGCCTCAGCCCGGCGTGGCGCCACATGGGGCTGCGGCTGCCTCGCTGTACGGGGCTCCGGGTGCATCCCCAGGGCACTACCCGCTCTACTCGGTGCCTTCGGCGCATCCCGGGGCGGCGCCCTCGCTGGGCCCTTATGCACCGCCGCATGCTCCTACCGATCTGACTGCGATGCCGGCGCCGTTCTACTTCTCGCACCTGTTGCCGGTGAAGCTCACGCCGGACAACTACTTGTCCTGGCGTGCTCAGGTGATGCCTCTTCTGCGGAGCCGTTACCTGGAAGGCTATGTTGATGGATCCATCCCGTGTCCGCCTCCTCATCACCGGCATATCACACAGGTGGCCCAGATCGAGCCATCCTCTCCGCCATCAATCTCGCTCACCCCGAGTGTCTCGTCGCTGGTCATCTTCGCCGCTCGTCCCGAGGCGTGGGCGTTTTCACACCACCGCCTCTCGGTCTCAAAGCGCGTGCTCACTCTATACGCGACTTGGCTGGGTGAGACTAAGCTTGGTGATCTCGACATCACGGACTACTTCAACAAGATCACGGGGTCTCGCCGACACGTTGGCCTCCGTTGGCCAGCCACTGCAGGATGAGGAGTTTACCACCTTCGTGCTTAACGGTCTTGATGATGACTATGACAACCTCGTTGAGAACGTCCATGGCCGTGATGATCCGCTCCCACCTCGGGAGCTCTATGCACGCCTCCTTGGTCGTGAACAGCGCATCAAGGCGCGCCGCGCCTCCCCCGGCTTCGCCTCCGCCAATGCGGCCACTCGTGGCAAAACCTCCCGGGCGTCGTCTTCGGGGGGTAGACCGGCGCCATCTTCACAGCCGGCCTCGCGGGGCAATGCTCCGAACATCACGGGTGGTAACCGGCCGGTGGCATGTTGCTCTTCCTGCGGAGCTCCGCAGGCCTGTCAGCTCTGTGGCATTGAGCGCCACGTTGCGTCTCGCTGTCATCGTCGTTACAAGCAAGACTTCCTGGGCCTCGGCAACAATGGCAAAGGGAATGAAAAGCAGGCCGCGGCCGCAGTGACGAGTCCTGACCATGGCCGCACTCCGTCTTACTCCATTGATCCTACATGGTACATGGACACGGGCGCTACGAACCACCTCACCAACGACATGGGCAAGCTCTCCACTCAGGAGCCATATCGTGGCCATGATAAGGTGCACACCGCTAATGGAGCAGGTATGCGCATCTCTCATGTTGGTCAGGCATCACTTCTTGCACACAATTCACGAAAACTGCATCTTTCTAATGTTCTTCGTATTCCCACTGCTTCACGTAGTTTGTTATCTGTTCCACAACTTACTCGTGATAATAATGTCCTTGCTGAGTTTCATCCTTTTCGTTTCTTTATCAAGGATCGGGATACGAGGGCCGTTCTGCTTAGCGGTCGTCTTCGCGGTGGCCTGTACGCACTTGACGCGCCCACCGCATCTCCTATGCAGCTTTCTCCCCAGGGACTCAGTGGTGTTCGTGTGTCTCCTACACATTGGCATGCGCGCCTTGGTCATCCTGCTGCTCCTATAGCTCGTCATGTGTTACATCGCCATGAGCTACCAGTTGTGTCAAATAAAACTGCTGAAACTATTTGTGATGCTGTCGCCAGGCAAGAGTCACCAACTTCCGTTTTGAGTCTAGTCGTGTTGTGAAACATCCTCTTGAGCTTGTTTTTTCCGATGTGTGGGGTCATGCCCAAACGTCTGTTAGTGGACACAATTATTATGTCAGTTTCATTGATGCTTACAGTCGGTTTACTTGGCTTTATCTTATTAAGAAAAAGTCTGATGTGTTTGATGTTTTTCTACAGTTTCAAGCACACGTTGAGCGTCTCCTTAGTCAGAAAATTATTCATGTTCAAACCAACTGGGGGGGTGAATATCATAATCTCAACTTGTTTTTTAACAAACTTGGGATCACACATCATGTGTCTTGTCCTCATACACATCAGCAGAATGGGACTGCTGAACGTAAGCATCGTCATCTCGTAGAAACTGGCATTACTTTATTAGCTCATGCCTCCGTTCCCTTTCGGTTACGGGTGATGCTTTTCCACGCTGTTTTTTGATCAATAGGCTGCCCTCACGACTCTGAATATGAAAACTCCACTTGAACTCTTGCTCAATGAACTTCGGACTACACTTTTCTCAAAGTTTTTGGGTGTGCTTGTTGGCCTCATTTGCGTCCAGTATAACAAACATAAGCTAGAGTTTGATCGAAAAAGTGTGTTTTTCTTGGCTATAGTTCCTTCACAAAGGGTACAAATGCCTATATGTTCCCTGTCATCGTTTACATCTCTCGTGGCGTTGTGTTTGATGAGAATGTGTTCCCTTTTCGTGCACTTCGAACAACTCTCTCACTACTCTACGGACGTTTCTTCTACCACACCTTCACTTTGATCAATTTGTCGATGTTGCATATGCCCTGCGTTGCTTCCTAATCATCTTTGCAGGTGTTGGGCGTGGTGCTCGTCTTGAGCTCCTTGAGAACGAGCACCGCCAGCCCCAGACTTGGGCGTCGGTCCTCTGCATGGGGCATGCATACAGGCGGCGCCCGCCTACCCTTGAGGCTGCACCCAGCCACCACCCGGCATCACCCCGCCCCCTCGCGGGCTTCCCAAAACCAGCCGCTGCCTCGGCGCG
The DNA here is from genome assembly GCA_021605205.1 of Aegilops longissima. NCBI lineage: Eukaryota > Viridiplantae > Streptophyta > Magnoliopsida > Poales > Poaceae > Aegilops > Aegilops longissima. The sequence continues at coordinate 566,164,649 of CM038676.1, read as the reverse complement.
GGCCTCTTCCGAGCCGGCCGCTGCCTCGTTGCGGGCCTCCCGAGCCGGCCACCTACTACTGGGTCGGCGCTTCTTCCTGGGTCGGTGCGGCTCCAGATGGGCGGTCTCGCCCGGCTAACGTCGCCCCAGCTCCGGCGTGGCGCTGGCCTTGAGCTCCACGCCGCCTGGCTCTCCAACATCACCAGGCTCTGGTGTGAGCTCGGGTGGCTCGGCCTCGCCTTTGTCGCCACCCGAGTCCAGTCCGGTGTTGCCGTCACCTGCTGCTGCTCCTCGAGCCCGCACACACAGCCAGACAGGCGTGTTCTAGCCAAAGATTCGTACTGATGGGACTGTCGCGTGGCTCGCTGCTTGTATGGCTCATGCTGTGGAGGATCCTACTGCTGAGCCTCATCACTTTCAGGCTGCTCTGAGCATTCCTCACTGGCATGCTGCGATGGAACAGGAGTTTCAGGCGTTGTTGCAGAATGACACATGGCAGCTTGTTCCTCCAGTATCTGGGATCAACATTATTGATTCTAAATGGGTGTTTAAAGTCAAGAGGCATCTTGATGGCTCCATTGAGCGCTTCTAAAGCAAGGCTAGTTGCTAAGGGTTTCAAGCAGAGGTATGGTCTTGATTATGCGTACACATTCAGTCCAGTTATCAAGCCCACTACTATTCGTTTGCTGCTGTCCCTTGCTGTCACTCGAGGATGGTTCCTTCGTCAACTTGATGTGCGAATGCTTTCTTGCATGGAGTTTTGGAGGAGGAGGTTTATATCGACGACCGCCAGGTTTGTGGATCTGATCGTCCTCACCATCTCTGTCGTCTTGTCAAGGCGCTATATGGGCTCAACAGGCTCCCGTGCATGGCATGCACGTCTTGGCTCTATCTGCGGGCGCTTGGTTTTATTCCCTCCACTGCTGACACATCAATGTTTCTTCTTCAGCGACCTGAGGTTACGATGTACTTGCTGGTCTATGTTGATGATATCATCCTCATCAGTTCCTCAGATGCTACTGTTGATCGTCTTGTGGCTGCTTTGAGTGGTGATTTTGCTGTCAAGGACCTTGGTACTCTACACTTCTTCCTTGGCACGGAGGTTTCACGGTCTTCTGCTGGGTTAACTCTTTCTCGGAAGAAATGCGCTCTTGACCTGTTGCGTCGTCTTTGGTATGTTGAAGTGTAAACCTTCGGTACTCCGATGTACGCCATTGATCGGTTATGCGCTCTTGATGGAATCCTCTTTCACTGATGATGCCACCGAGTACCGCGATCTTGTTGGAAGTCCGCGGTATCTTACTATCACCGACCAGATGTCTCTTATGCACGATCAACCGTGTTTGTCGGTTTCTCCATGCACCTGGACTTCTCATTGGTCACCTGTGAAGCGTATCTGCGTTATATCTCATCTCACTTGCTTCTCATGGTTTGCTCCTCCAGCTGCGCCATCTTGAGCTCGGCCTTCTCGGATCTGATGGGCTGGTAGTCTGATGACCGGCGATCCACGGGGGTATGCAGTGTTTCTTGGTTCTAACCTGGTTGCTTGGAATGCTCATAAGCGAGCTACGGTGTCTCGCAGCAAGACGGAAGCTGAGGACAAAGCGATGGCTGATCGACGGCCGAGATCATTTGGATTCAGTCCTTGTTGCGTGAGTTGAGGATCTCTTGACTCATCCTCCGATGACTTTGGTGTGACAACATTGGTGCTACATATTTGTCGTCTAATCACATGTTCCATGCTCGGACGAAACATATTGAGGTTGACTATCACTTTGTTCGAGAACGAGTTGCACGAAGCTACTTAGCATCAAGTTCATCTCATCAAAGGATCAACTTGTCGACATCTTCACGAAGCCTCTTCCTCAACCACAGTTTGTAGGCTGTGGCGCAATCTTAACTTAGTTTGTACTTGAGTCACGATTAAGATTGAGGGAGGTGTTAGATCTGTATATGTACGTGAACTTGTGTATCGTAGACTTGTATATTGTACCCTTTGGAACTTATATATAATGAGATAGCCGCACCCCTTGGAGGTGTCGAGCAGTCCACCAAAATATTTGTTTACAACAGCACGCACGGCCAAGAACGGCTGCTGGCGCAATGCCTGACAACGGGGGCGGCGGGTGCGACCAGGAGGCGGCCTTGGCTGCGGTCGTGGCGGGCGGCGGGCGCAGTGAAGTGGCGGGCGGCGCGTGAGCGAAGACCGGGGACACGGGCATGCGGGGTGGCTCACCGGGGCAGCCGAGAGCGATGGTGGGCGCGGCGAGGTCCAGTGGTGGTGGTGACGAGTGGTTGAGCGCTGCAGCACTACAGCTCGAGACCGAGCAAGGCGATGGGCTAGGCGACACCTACACGGCTCCTAGAACACGCATACGAATTACAGAGAAACTAGGAAGCCGAGACAAGCTGGGGTTCTCAAAATCCATGGCGGACGAGTGCTCGGACTCATGGAAACTATGACTCTGAACCGAGTTTAAGCTTGGGAGAGAGGGGAGTGCCATCTCACGGTGGTGGTCGAGGCAGTCTTGGGGAAGCGGGGAGGTCATGGTCAGGCGAATCGGCGCGAGGCGATGGCGATTGTGGCAGAGAAGACAGCGAACAAAGGCGATGATGTGATCGTCCCTGCTCGATTCGAGTACCAGCGAAGAGACATCGGCGGTGAGGCTCTTGGGCCTTGGCGCGGGCGGCTTCGAGCACGAGATCGACAGACGTGTCTTGGCGGCGCTGGGTCGGCGTGTGTGGGAGCAAAAGCTACTGGCGCAAGGGAGAGGGAGGAGCGGCTAGGGTTGGTCGAGGGGGTCGAGAGGTACTTGTAGGTCGCCGAGGAGATGGTGGATGCCCGCGTGGCGATTTGCGTCGTGGATTCCAGGCGACGACGACCAGCGCCCCTCTGTGAACAGAGGTTGAAGGCAAGCTGGTGGAAGTTGGGCTGGGGTGGATTTGTCTGTTCTTTGTGCACTTGTGGCCCAAGTGCACGATGGGGAACCCTTTCCTTTTCCCTTTTCCTTTTGTTTATCTCCTTTTGTTTTCTTGTCTCTGTTTTGCATTTTCTTTTTGTACCAAAAGAGTTTTGTTTTGAACAAAACTTGGCACATAAATGTAACACAATACCTTGAGATGGAACAAAAAGTTTGGGGTCAAGAGGAGTTGTCTAACCAATTTTAGAAATTGAAAAGGCCAATTTAAATGTGGTTGGACCATTAAATTAATTCCCAAGGGCATTTTGGGAAATCAAATGAGGCTGGTTTCAACTTGACAAAGATCAGGGGAATTTATAGGATAAGGTGAACATTTTAGTTTCTTGAGCGAAGAAATAAATATTTGACTTGCATTTTAAATCTAAATTTGAGTTTGGTTTGAAACAAAGTGAGGATTAGCAACTTAAATATGATGACATGGCATCATTAGGCATGGGACTGCTGTAGCATGATTATCCGGGCGTCACACCGGGAAAATTTATTTCGGGATTTTTGGAGTCCGTTTAGTACTTCTTTTGATTTTTTTTTCATGCGTTATTATTTAAAAAAAGCAGACCGCCTTATACGGGCCGTACCGGCGGGACTCCGCTCGGGCGCTTTTATATGAACCGCCCGAGCACCAGCCCACCCGGCGCCCGGCCCTTTGAAACCTAAGCGCCGCCGCCGCGCCGCCGCCGCGAGCGAGCCGCACTCACTTAGGTTCGCCGCCGCCCGATTTCCGTGCCGTTTTTTTCGGTTTACTTGGGTTTTTTTCGGTTTTATTTTTTTATTTTATTTTTTATTTTTTCTTTCTGTCGGTTTCGGTTAATTAACGAACGCCGGTTCGTTAACCCGTTCGTCGTTTTTCTTTTTCTCGGATTTAATCCGCGATTTTTCGATCGCGATTCGAGATCCGATTTTCGTTTAGTATAACTTTTAACTCGTTTATCGAATCAGGCGATTCAAGCGCTGGAGTTTAAATCTCAAAACCCTCTTTCCGAATAATCTACTTAAACAAGTTTTTGATTCTGTAAAATTTGACCTAGATCCAGATTAGTAAAACGAAGCTGTTTTCTTCCGTCGTTTGACTTTCGTTGCTTCGTTTGATTTGATTCTTTTTGCAAACCGGAGTTCTTAAGTTGAACTATCTGGTTAGATCTATTCGAGTTTTACCTGTGCATTAGATGAGTACTTATTGTATGCTTGTTTGTTTGTTTGCGATAGATTACCCGGAGTGCGCCGCTTGTTACTTCGAGTCTCTAGGTTTCGCGGATCATCAGCAAGGCAAGTAACACTTTGATCATACCTCTTCTCATACCCAGTTTTTATGCATTAGATCTATTCTCAAACACTTGCATGATTAGGATCTAATTAAATTGAGGGTTATGGGAAGTAGATGAGGTAGTACCTATTACCTGTTTTATTATCAAACCTTTGGGAGTTACTTCTACGTTTGCTTATTATGCTATGCTATGCTAGTAGACGTGGATTAGGTGAGTGTATCCATGACAGATGTGAGATTGTTATCTAATGGTTTATTTAAGGTGGCAACTTAAACACACATCTGGGTGGATTGAGGCACCTAGTTTCTATCAGGACTTGCCTGTATTTCTTCGGACCGCCACCCAGGCTCAAAGGGATCATGAGATTATTCAAACTAGAAACTTCCGTGTGCAGCCACAAGCCATTATGGGCTCTGGCGTAGTTGACTAAGTTGTGCGAACTCTTACGAGTAGACTAGCAGATGTAGGGGTTGTAGGTTGGTACGGTCTACCCACATGTAAGGTGCTAAGCGCTTACGAAGACTATGTCTCGGTCATCCGTTTCTCAAACACCACAGAAAAGCGAGAAACCAGCGGAGGCGATCGAGTCTTGTGGGGAAAAGTCATAAACCTCTGCGAGTGTATAAACTAATCATGGTTAGCCGTGTCCCCGGTTATGGACATCTTGAGTATCTAGTACCTGGATATCATGTGAATCTCATCATATTACTTCTAATTAATATTGTTGGGTTTGTTAATGAGTACTTTTAATTGGGATTGAGAATGGTGTCAACCATTCTCAATGTTTCACAATCACCATAATAGTTAAATAAATTATTCCTTTGCAGTAGGGAAAAATTGGCTTTATGCAAAACTGTAACCATAGAGCTTTCCACCAGCCATATATGCATGTAGTATAGGCTATTCATTCCATTATCTCTCTATGTGTTACATTGCCAGCATATTCCATGTGCTGACCCGTTTTCGGGCTGCAACGTTTCATGTTGCAGACTTTTCAGACGACGAGTAAGATGCATAGGTCGTGGTTCTATACTCAGTGATGCCGTTGGAGTTGATGGACTCACTTATTCTTCCAAGCCTTCCGCTGTTATCGTTATTAGATGGCCTTAAGCCATATTTATTTTATTAAGTTCTCTCTTGAGACATTCGATTTGTAATAAGTGTGTGATTGCTACTCTGTTATAAATCCTCCGAGTACTGTGTGGTGTCGGATTCTTGATCCGGGGATGACATCGAGCACGAGATCGACTGTTTGAGGTCTGGTCGCTACAGTTACATCGAATAGATCTCCAAGAAGATCGAGGAGAACTTTGTATTGAGAAGAGAGAGAAGAAGCCATCTAGCTATTAACTATGGACCCGAAGGTCTGTGGTAAACTACTCACAACTCATCGGAGAGGCTATGGTGTTGATGTAGAAGCCCTCCGTGGTCGATTCCCCCTCCGGCGGAGCGCCGACGAAGGTTCCAAGATGGGATCTCGCGGATACAGAAGGTTGTGGCGGTGGAAATAGGGTTTCCTGGTGCTCCTGGATGTTTTCGGGGTACGTAGATATATATAGGCGAAGGAGGTAGATCAGGGGAGCCACGAGGGGCCCATGAGGGTGGGGGAACACCTACCCCCCTAGGGCGCGCCCTCCTGCCTCGTGGCCGCCTCGGTTGCTTCTTGACGTCCACTCCAAGTCTCCTGGATTGCGTTTATTCCAAAAAGATTGCTCCCGAAGGTTTCATTCCGTTTGGACTCCGTTTGATATTCCTTTTCTTCGAAACACTGAAATAGGCAAAAAAAACAGCAATTCGGGGTCCTCCGGTTAGTAGGTTAGTCCCAAAAATGATATAAAAGTGTAAAGTAAAGCCCATAAACATCCAAAACGGGTAATATAATAGCATGGAACAATCCAAAATTATAGATACGTTGGAGACGTATCAGCCCACGAGGCTCCGCTGACTCTAATCTCAAGTTTATAAATTCTTTTTCCCTGAGAAAAAATAGAGAAGGAGTTTCATCGTGTTTTACGATACAGAGCCGACGCCTCCTGTTCTTCATCGGGAGGCCAGATTTGGAGTCCGTTTGGGGCTCCGGAGAGGGGCATTTGTCGCCATCATCATCACCACTGGGAATGAGTAATTCCTTTGTAGGCTTGCTGGACGGTGATGGGGTTGGATGAGATTTATCATGTAATTGAGTCAAATTGTTAGGGCTTGATCCCTAGTATCTACTGATACTCTCCAACGTATCTATAATTTTTTATTGTTCCATGATGTTATATTATCATTCTTGGATGTTTTACAATCATTTTATAGCAACTTTATATCATTTTTGGGACTAACCTATTGACATAGTGATCAGTGCCAGTTGCTATTTTTTGCTTGTTTTTTACTTTGCAGAATATCAGTACCAAACAAAATCCTAACGCAGCGAAATGATACGTATCCAACATATCTATAATTTTTGTTTGTTCCATGCTATTATATTATCTGTTTTGGATGTTTTATATGCATTAATATGCTATTTTATATCATTTTTGGTACTAACTTATTAACCCAGAGCCAGTGACAGTTTCAGTTTTTTTCCTTGTTTTTGAGTTTTACAGAAAAGGAATATCAAACAGAGTCCAAATGGAATAAAACTTTACGATGATTTTTCTTGGACTAGAAGAAACACGTAGGACTTGGAGAGGAAGTCGGAAGAGTCCCCAGGGCTCCACAAGCCCTCAGGGCGTGCCCTAGGGAGGCGCCTCCCTGGAATGTGGGCTCCTTGGGAGTCCTCCAACCCTAATCTTTGGCCTATAAATTCAGAAATATTCCCAAATCGACAGAGGCATCCACCAAAATACTTTTCCGTCAGCGTAACTGTCGGTGTCAAAACCGGCGAATCTCGGGTAGGGGGTCCTGAACTGTGCGTCTAAGGCTAATGGTAACAGGAGGCGGGAGACACGATGTTTATGTGACGCCCCCGATTCAATCGTACACTAATCATGCACGCAAATGTGTACGATCAAAATCAAGGACTCACGGGAAGATATCACAACACAACTCTAGACACAAATTAAAAGAATACAAGCTTTATATTACAAGCCAGGGGCCTCGAGGGCTCGAATACAAAAGCTCGAAAACACAAGAGTCGTGGAAGCAACAATATCTGAGTACGTACATAAGTTAAACAAGTTGCCATAAGATGGCTAGCACAAACCGGGATCTGATCGAAAGAGGCACAGGGCCTCCTGCACGGATCCTCCTAAACTCCCAGTCGCCGTCGTCGGCCGGCACATAGTAGTAGGCTCCTCCGGTGTAGTAGGAGTCGTCGACGATGGCGTCGGCTCCAGGCTCCATCGTGCAGTTGCAGCAATCGGGTAAAGAAAGGGGGAAAAGGGGGAACAAGGCAACCGTGAGTACTCATCCAAAGTACTCGCAAGTAAGGAGCTACACTACATATGCATAGGTATATGTGTAAAGGGCCATATCAGTGGACTGAACTGCAGAATGCCAGAATAAGAGGGGGATAGCTAATCCTGTCGAAGACTACGCTTCTGGCAGCCTCCATCTTGCAACATGTAGAAGAGAGTAGACTGAAGTCCTCCAAGTAGCACCGCATAGCATAATCCTACCCGGCGATCCCCTCCTCATTGCCCTGATAGAGAGCGATCACCGGGTTATATCTGGCACTTGGAAGGGTGTGTTTTATTAAGTATCTGGTTCTAGTTGTCATAAGGTCAAGGTACAACTCCAAGTCGTCCTGTTACCGAAGATCACGGCTATTCGAATAGATTAACTTCCCTGCAGGGGTGCACCACATAACCCAACACGCTTGATCCCATTTGGCCGGACACACTTTCCTGGGTCATGCCCGACCACGGAAGATCAACACGTCGCAGCCCCACCTAGGCACAACAGAGAGGCCAGCACGCCGGTCTAAACCTAAGCGCACAGGGGTCTGGGCCCATCGCCCTTAGCACACACTGCGTTATGTCTGTGACCGAAGCGAACTAGCCCCTTAATACAAGAGCAGGCTTACGTTCCAATCCGGCGCGCGCCGCTCAGTCGCTGACGTCACGAAGTGCTTCGGCTGATACCACGACGTTGAGTGAACATATCTTTCCCACGTAGTTGGTTAGTGCGTATAGACCAAATGGCCAGACTCAGATCAAATACCAAGAACTCGTTAAGCGTGCTAAGTATCCGCGAACGCCGAACAGGGCCAGGCCCACCTCTCTCCCAGGTAGTCTCAACCTGCCATGTCGCTCCGCCACAAAGATCCACACAGAGAGCCGTTGGGACAAAGGCCCTTTCAGCCCCCAATCCGTGAATCACTCGCGGGTGCTCCACAAGCCGACCCGACTTTAGTCACCACATGTGTCATGTATAAAGTATATAGTATATACCCGTGATCACCTCCCAAGTGATCACAGCCCGATAGCATAGCACAGCAGACGGACAAGAATGTAGGGCCACTGATGGAATACTAGCATCCTATACTAAGCATGTAGGATTGCATGTAAAGGTAACAACAGTAGTAGCAAGGATAGGCTATGCATCAGGATAGGTATAACGGAAAGCAGTAACATGCTACACTACTCTAATGCAAGCAGTATAGAGTAGAATAGGCGATATCTGGTGATCAAGGGGGGGGGGCTTGCCTGGTTGCTCTGGCAAGGAGGACGTGTCATCAACACCGTAGTCGAACTGGGGGTCACCGGCAGTTTCGGGGTCTACTGGAAAGAAGTAACGGAGGGGGAACACAATAAATAACATAGCAATCAAAGTATAACATGGCAATGCGCGATGCTAGAGGTGACCTAACGCGGTAGTAAGTGATACTGGTGAAGGGGGGCAAACATCCGGGAAAGTATTCCCGGTGTTTCGCGTTTTCTGTTAGACAGACCGGAGGGGGAAAGTTGCAGGTTTGATATGCTAGGGATGTGTGGCTGACAAACGGACTGCGTATTCGATTCGTCTCGTCGTTCTGAGCAACTTTCATGTACAAAGTTTTTCCATCCGAGTTACGGATTATTTTATATTGATTTTTAAAGATTTAATAATATTCTAGATTATCTAAACTACTCTTAATTCGACTTGATCAAGCCAATTTGACTAGTCAAAAGAAGAACTGTGACCCACATGGCATGGACTATTTTCCTAAACAATTAAATAAACCTAACTTATTTAATGGGGCCCACATGTCATCTACTACTGGACTAACTTAGCACTAATTAATACTACTAGCTAAACCTAGTACTAACATGGGTCGGCCGCTACTGGGCAGAACCCAGCCGTCCACACTCACGGCACACACACACACACAACACGCATCACACAATGCTTGAGGTTAAAACTGTTCTTTATTTAACAGAAGATAGCAATTTATGATTTTCATAGAATTTAATCCATGCACCAAGTGGATTTGGACCAATGGAAACATTTGAGCCTTGTCAAATGTACTACCTACTCATATTATTTTTACACATATTAACAACTGTTTAACCACTGATTAGGGGTTGTTTAGGGGCTTAGACAACTTAGAAATTGAAAAGCTAACTAGTAGAAGCTACAGAGGCTTGAAGTCTGAAATCGTATGGTATGCCAGATGCAACAGCATCGCCGTGGTAGCAAAGCAACGGCAGGCGAGCGGGAGCAGCACGCGAGTGGCCGAGAGGTGGCGGCACGCTGTCTTGCGGGGCGGTGTGTGCATCGAACGGCGACGGCGATAAAAAAAAGGCAGCGCAGCAGCAGGCAGCAAGCAGCAGCAGTCAGCGGTGGTGCGCGCGAGGGAGAACAGCGGCGTCGGCGCTAGAAGCAGCAGAAGAGCCGCAGAAGCAATTTGCCGGTCCAAACCAGCGCGAGCACGGGGGAGCCCCGGGGACCTTCGGAACGGCGGCGACGTGCTGGAATCGTCGTGCAGGCGACCATTTGGTCCACTGCTTGGTCCTATCGAACGACTGCAGTGCCGCGTGTCTATCGGTAGCAGTGGGGAAAGCTGGGGTGGCCGGCATCGGTGGCAACAGCGACGGTCAGCAGCGTGGACGGGACCGGAGCTCGTTGGGAATGGTGGCCGGGGCATCTAACAGGCGCAGGCAAGGTAGCGGAGGGAGAGAGGTGGAGCGGGGGCTCACAGCGTCCTGTAGGGGTGCAAAGGCGGGCTTGGGGAGGCTCGCTGACGCCGGAGATGACGATGAAAATCGACGGTGACTCGAGATTGAAGACGTGCTCACCCCACTCGAAGGAGAGGCGCCCGGCTCGAGCCCGATGGCGCGGGCGGCGTAGGGGAGCAGGACGAAGCTGGTGGGCACGGCGGAGCGACGAGGGGTGGCTGTTGAGCGCGGGATCGAAGCGGGCACGGCGGCGACCGCGTCGGCCTCCTCTCCAGATCGATGGAGAGGGAGAGGTGGAAAGAGCGAGGGGAGTGGTGAGTGAGTGGGGGAATGGGATAGAGGGGTCGGGGCGTGGCGCCCTTATCCCCTCCCGACGCTGCCGGCGATAGGGTGCGGCGACGACCGCGGGCGCGGTCGGGTGCGCCTGAGGAACAGGGAGGAGCACACAGTGCGGGGAGCTGGGCAGTTAGGGCCGGCTGGCGGCCAAGAGCCTCTTGGGCCGAGGCCCAGCTAGTGGGGGTCCTTTTACTTTGTTTTTTTTGTTTTAATCATGTTTAGTCTTTTCTTTTTATTTTATTTTCTCTTTCTTGTTTTATTTTGGTCCCATCTTATCTAAGTTTTATAAAACATAAAAGTTGTACCAAAATCAGTATTACTAATTATACCTCTGTTACCAAAGTTTAAACCCCTAGATGAAATAGTTTAACATTTTATTAATTATAATTTCATTTAAACATTTGTTTTTGCTACCGTTTTAATCATCTAAGAGTATTTAAAATTTTTATAAAAGTGTGGTTCCTCCACCGCGGTTACTTCTGCATCAGTGGGCACAACCCGGACATTTTAGTTTTAAAGTTTGAAAATTTTGATGTTTGCCTTTTATTATATTTTGAATTTGAATTGGTTTTTGAACTAACGCGGGATTATCAACAGTAACTGCGGTGACGTGGCATCATTAACGGGGGATTACTGTAGCCTAATTATCCGGGCGTCACAATTCTCCTCCACTAAAAGAAATCTCGTCCCGAGATTTAGGAGGGGAGTAAGGGGGAGGGATTGGGTTACGAAAAATCTAACGGATCTTCTCGGTCTTGGTTGCTCTTCTCGAATAGGTCGATCCATTACATTGACGTCTTCATTTCTCTGCTTCAGGTCATCATGGTGAAGTCGTCCTTTTCTTCGGGAACTCCAACGTACTTACGAATAGGTAAGGGGTAACTGTGGAAGAACGGACCTTACAAGGTTGGCTATCTAACAGATAACTCAGGGAATGTGGTAGAAAGTAACTCTCGAATAGATACTTAAGAAAATATCGAGAGTAAAGTAAGAAGGTACCATGAGAAGTTTCAAACGGATAGGCAATCGTTCGATGTCTGAAACAACATGCGAAAAGGGGTCCAGAGCAACGAGATGGAATATTGCGTCTCATACCAGAATAGAGCACTAGGAAGGTGGCCCATGAATTAACTAAGAAGCCAAACATGGAGAATAACCATTAGAAACAGGGTTGTACAAGAGAGTCAGGTTTCGATCCTATGGAACTGTGGGTTATGGGCCCACCATGTGGGTTAAAAGTAGGAAGGGTGGTGACGTCTTGCACGATCATGTAAGCAAGGCATGCCGGAGGATAGCCTGTCAGTTATGTCGGCAACAACATTGATACCAAGGGCGAGGGACGAAGAGAACCATTTTCCCCTTTCGTTGAGCGAGGCGGGCCAATAGGCAAAGTTCTCGTCCATCGGTGGTTACCGGATGTCATCAACAATAGTAATGTGGTCTTACTGCATGTAGTGGTACAACAAGGTGCTTACCTAAGCAGGGAATTATCTCTGCTTTCGCTTAAGTCAGATTACGTGAAAGGTTAAACAAAAGAATGGAAAGGAAAACATGATTATCAGATTAAACAGAACAATGGAAAGGAAAATTGTGATTACACACAATTATTAGGAGTATATCCTTCCCATATACAAGCAGAACATGGCATACAGGGTAGGAGAGCAAGTACCCAACCATTCAGATAAAGAGGCATTGATTGATGTTACCCATACAACGGTGTTTGGATATCTGACCAAGTAACATTTAGCATCGCGCCTCCAATGTTCTTGTTGATGAGCGGGGTATCATAGTCATGCTTCGAGGTAGCGATGATATGGTGTTTCAATCAAGGGTTGGTCTTTGGATACACAAATGATCCATCAGGAGAAACTTATAAAATAAGTCTTACAATTTCCTCCAGGAAGAATGGTTATCTTTGCAAAAGAAATTATAATGACAGGTCCTCCAGCCGGGGGGGGGGTGTGCTAGACATGTCATCATATTACCGGGTCATCAAAGGACCAACATCATAACTCCTCGAAAGTTGTCCCAACCATCATATCTGACCGAGATTCAGATCCGATTGGTGTCATGATACCTCAGACTCAGGATGTCCGAGAAGAAAAGGTGCAACACAAATCGATGAAATGGCATTGCAAGATTCTCGGGAAATGAACTACGATTATGATTATGATTGTGATTGTTCTTGTCCTATGGACTAAACCCTCCGGTTTATATAGACACCGGAGGGGGCTAGGGTTACACAGAGTCGGTTACAGAGAAGGGAATCTACATATCCTAATTGCCAAGCTTGCCTTCCACGCAAAGGAGAGTCCCACCCGGATACGGGATGAAGTATTCAATCTTGTATCTTCATAGTCCAACAGTCCGGCATAAGCATATAGTCCGGCCGTCCGAGGACCCTCTAATCCAGGACTCCCTCAGTAGCCCCTGAACCAGGCTTCAATGATGGTGAGTCCGGCGCACAGCTTGTCTTCGGCATTGCAAGGCGGGTTCCTTCTCCGAATACTCGAAAGTAGATCTTGAGCACAAGAATCGTGTCCAGCTCTGCAAAACAAATTCCACATACCACCGTAGAGAGCACAATATTCCACGAGTCTAATCTGCTGACCGCTTTCCCCTAGCGTGACATCACACCACGGCCCTGTTATTATTCAAACCATTTTTCCAACCTGCCACAATGCGTCTCGCGAGGCGGTTTTATTGGCACTTCTTTTCGAAGCAGAGATCGTGTCCCCCTTATTACTGGATTCTCATCAATACGGGCGTGGGTAACCCAACCGTGGCATTAGTATGACTCCTTGGTTTAGGCAAGTTATAAACGGCTGCGCGGAAGACGCTTGATATTCATCCCCTTTATAAAGAGGTCAAGACATGTCCTTTTCTTCCCACGCCTGATCCTTCCCTTCTCCCACCTTGAGTTCCAACAACCAAGGTTTGTTCCAAGCGCTCCGGACCTTCAGCCATGTCTGGATCCAACCTTCAAGGCTGGTGGATGGCTTCTTCCGTCACAGAGGAGGACATCAAGAAGCTTAGGGAGGCTAGGTATCTGACCGCCGAAATCATTCACAGGCTTCCTGCTCAAGGGCAGGTTATCCCTACTCCCCAACCCAACGAGAACATCGTGTTCATCTCCCACTTCCTCCGAGGGCTAGGCTTCGGTCTTCATCCCTTTGTTAGAGGGCTCATGTTCTATTATAGACTGGATTTTCATGATCTAGCTCCAGACTCCTTCCTTTACATCTCAACGTTCATCATTGTGTGTGAGGCCTTCCTCCATATTACCCCACACTTCGGCTTATGGCTCAAGACCTTCAATGTGAAGCCGAAGATGATCGACGGGCGACACGCGGAGTGTGGAGGCGCTATAATAAGAAAAGGTGTTGATGCTTTATGGCTAAAGGGTTCTTTCCCGGAAGTTTCTGACCTATGGCAACGGGAGTGGATTTACATCACAGCACCTCGAGGGAGGAAGTGGGCGGCCGCCCCGGCTTTTTGATCTGCCCCTCCGCCACAACTTGCATCATGGGTCAACAAGGGGCTGGACTGGGGATCGGTTGATGACGTGCGGACATTGCAAAGCCGCATTCGGGATCTCCTCAAGAAGGATATCAGTCTTGTCAAAGTAATTCAAGTAATGCTAGTTCGTCGGGTCTTGCCGTGCCAACATCGACCTCTCCGTATGAGGGATTTCAACCCGGAAGGACCGCGAACTGTTCAGCACTTCTTCGGCAGGACGCTCGAAGGAATGTATCAATTATTTTTTGGATCACAAATAAAGTCTCCGGTCACCACAGAGGATGCGGGCCTCGACTGCAACCGTCCAGATACCCAGGTAAGTAATTCTGCGACCGAACATGTTGTTATTATATTTGTCACAACATTACTCTGAAAAACCACCCTCGGCCAGGACTGGATAAGAAAGGCGGAGAGGATCAGGTGTTCGGCCCCTCTTCCTGAAGATTCGTAGGATCCTGTACTAACTAGGATGCTGGCTCGCGCACCTTATCGAGTGCCATCAGGGGAGGACAAGGAGAGGAATGGGGAAGCCAAAAGCGGACTTCATGCTGGAGGTACGTTACGCATCCTAACCAGGGAAATTAGTACCCCCATGTCGGAGGATGAACGGGGAGGAGAATCTAGCATCCCCTCTCCCCAGGGGAATAAAAGGACTGCCCCCGAAGACTTGGAAGCAGAGGTCTCCAAACGAGGGAAGAAACCTTCATCAGGGGGCCCTGCCCTGGAGGGCAACATTGCTATACAACGCCCGCAGGGGGGCCAACCGTTAACTGAGCCATAAGTGAACAAAGGTGCTTGGTAAGCATACCCCGTTCTTTTCCTGAGAATAACGACCGAGACGTATGTTTTGCAGTTCGGCTCATAGCCTTCCTCCACAATGCTCGTCCTCGGGGGATCTTCTTCCAGAGATGATGGAGGGTGAAACGCCTCCTCATACTTCTCCGCTTTATGAGGCGAACGATCTTGAGGTGTCGTCCCAGAGGATCTCTCCCGATCCGCAAAGAACGGAAGGTAACTCTTCGGCTGTCCGACGGGGTTTTCGGCTCCTAGAGAGACCAAAAGAAAAAGCCCCAAACTGTCTGATATACAACCGGACACATTGACGGGTCTTCTGCAGCAAGCGGCTATCTCAGAGGCACATCGTAGCTTAATGGGTACGGTGGTTAAGAAGATATCATCCGCAAAAAGCGGGTTGAATGAGGCTTTTACGAGCCTGCTAAGAGGCTTTGAGGTACGCAAAGTCGTATTCTTTAATTGTACCGTAAACGCAAGGTGCACTTTGTATAGATAGTAGCCCCTGAGACTCTGGTTGCCATTCGGACGAGGCGAGCAGAGGATCATAGTCTCTGGTAATGATGGTGCCAATTTTATGTGCAGGCGGCTGCAGCTCCGGCGGCTGACCGGACTGCTGAATTTGCCGAACTGAGGCGGCAACTTGATGTGGCGGATGCGGACATCACGCTTGTGAACAAGCGGCTTGACGAGGCACAGGATATGTATATTTGGGTGGTAAGAAAATATTAATAAGAGCACGATGCTAGGATTTATAATATGCTTTGACTGCAGATGGTGCTGCCGCCATGGAGACCCTTCGAGCAGAGCTTGCCTGGGCCAAGGAGCAAGCCAGGAGAAGCAATGCGGCCACTGATGTCTACTACACAACCTTCTTCTTGTAGACGTTGTTGGGCCTGCAAGTGCACAGGTTTGTAGGACAGTAGCAAATTTCCCTCAAGTGGATGACCTAAGGTTTATCAATTCGTAGGAGGCGTAGGATGAAGATGGTCTCTCTCAAGCAACCCTGCAACCAAATAGCAAGAGTCTCCTGTGTCCCCAACACACCCAATACAATGGCAAATTGTATAGGTGCACTAGTTCGGTGAAGAGATGGTGATACAAGTGCAATATGTATGGTAGATAAAGGTTTTTGTAATCTGAAAATATAAAAACAGCAAGGTAACTAATGATTAAAGTGAGCATAAACGGTATTGCAATGATAGGAAACAAGGCCTAGGGTTCATACTTTCACTAGTGCAAGTTCTCTCAACAATAATAACATAGATAGATCATATAACAATCCCTCAACATGCAACAAAGAGTCACTCCAAAGCCACTAATAGTGGAGAACAAACGTAGAGATTATGGTAGGGTACGAAACCACCTCAAAGTTATTCTTTCGGATCGATCTATTAAAGAGTTCGTACTAGAATAACACCTTAAGACACAAATCAACCAAAACCCTAATGTCACCTAGATACTCCATTGTCACCTCAAGTATCCGTAGGCATGATTATACAATATGCATCACACAATCTCATATTCATCTATTCAACCAACACAAAGTACTTCAAAGAGTGCCCCAAAGTTTCTACTGGAGAGTCAAGAAAACGTGTGCCAACCCCTATGCATAGGTTCATGGGCGGAACCTGCAAGTTGGTCACCAAAACATACATCAAGTGGCACGTGAAATCCCATTGTCACCACAGATAAGCACGGCAAGACATACATCAAGTGTTCTCAAATCAAAGACTCAATCCGATAAGATAACTTCAAAGGGGAAACTCAATTCATCACAAGAGAGTAGAGGGGAGAAACATCATAAGATACAACTATAATAGCAAAGCTCGCGATACATCAAGATTGTGCCATAGAGAGAACACGAGAGAGAGAGAGAGAGATCAAACACATAGCTACTGGTACATACCCTCAGCCCCGAGGGTGAACTACTCCCTCCTCGTCATGGAGAGCGCCGGATGATGAAGATGGCCACGGTGATGGATTCCCCCTCAGGTGCCGAACGGGCTCCCGAGAGGTTTTTGGTGGTTACAGAGCTTGCGGCGGCGGAACTCCCGGTCTATCTTGATATTCGATGTTTTTAGGGTACGTAGGCTTATATAGGCGAAAGAAGTCGGTCGGGAGGTGCTCGAGGGGCCCACGAGATAGGGGGTGCGCCCAGTAGGGGGGGGGCGCCCTCCTATCTCGTGGAGTCCTCGGGGATCTTCTCACGTGAACTCCAAGTCTCCAGGATCATATTCTTCCCAAAAAATAACGCTGCCGAAGGTTTCATTCCGTTTGGACTCCGTTTGATATTCCTTTTCTTCGAAATACTGAAACAGGCAATAAAACAGCAATATGGGCTGGGCCTCCGGTTAGTAGGTTAGTTCCAAAAGTAATATAAAAGTGTATAATAAAGCCCATAATTGTCCAAAACACATAATATAATAGCATGGAACAATAAAAAATTATAGATACGTTGGAGACGTATCAGCATCCCCAAGCTTAATTCCTGCTCGTCCTCGAGTAGGTAAATGATAAAAAGATAATTTTTGATGTGGAGTGCTACTTGGCATAATTTCATTGTAATTCTTCTTAGTTGGGATATGAATATTCAGATCCGTAAGATTCAAGACAAAAGTTTAATATTGACATAAAAATAATAATACTTCAAGCATACTTAACAAAGCAATCATGTCTCCTCAAAATAACATGGCCAAAGAAAGTTATCCCTACAAAATCATATAGTCTGGCTATGCCCTATCTTCACGACACAAAGTATTTAAATCATGTACAACCCCGATGACAAGCCAAGCAATTGTTTCATACTTTTGACATTTTCAAAACTTCTTCAATCTTCACGCAATACATGAGCGTGAGCCATGGACATAGCACTATAGGTGGAATAGAATGGTGGTTGTGGAGAAGACAAAAAAGGGGAAGATAGTCTCACATCAACTAGGCGTATCAACGGGCTATGGATATGCCCATCAATAGATATCAATGTGAGTGAGTAGGGATTGCCATGCAACGGATGCACTAGAGCTATAAGTATATGAAAGCTCAACAAAAGAAACTAAGTGGGTGTGCATCCAACTCGCTTGCTCAAGAAGACCTAGGGCATTTTGAGGAAGCCCATCATTGGAATATACAAGCCAAGTTCTATAATGAAAATTCCCACTAGTATATGAAAGTGACAACATAGGAGATTCTCTATCATGAAGATCGTAGTGCTATTTTGAAGCACAAGTGTGGAAAAAAGATAGTAGCATTGTCCCTTCTCTCTTTTTCTCTCACTTTTTTCTTTTTTTTATTTGGGCATTTTCTCTTTTTTTATGGCCTCTTTTTTTTCTTTTTCTTTTTTTATTTTTCGTCAGGAGTCTCATCCCGACTTGTGGGGGAATCATAGTCTCCATCATCCTTTCCTCACTGGGACAATGCTCTAAAAAATGATGATCATCACACTTCTATTTTCTTACAACTCAAAAATTACAACTCGATTCTTAGAACAAAATATGACTATATGAGTGCCTCCGGCGGTGTACCGGGATGTGCAATGAATCAAGAGCGACATGTATGAAAATTATGAAGGTGGCCTTGCCACAAATACAATGTCAACTACATGATCATGCAAAAAGCAATATGACAAAAGTAATGCGTGTCATATGAACGGAATGGTGGAAAGTTGCATGGCAATATATCTCGGAATGGCTATGGAAATGCCATGATAGGTAGGTATGGTGGCTGTTTTGAGGAAGGTAAATGGCGGGTGTACGGTACCGGTGAAAGTTGTGCGGTATTAGAGAGGCTAGCAATGGTGGAAGGGTGAGAGTGCATATAATCCATGGACTCAACATTAGTCATAAAGAACTCATATACTTATTGCAAAAATCTACAGGTTATCAAAGCAAAGTATTACGTGCATGCTCCTAGGGGGATAGATTGGTAGGAAAAGACCATCGCTCGTCCCCGACCGCCGCTCATAAGGAACACAATCAATAAATAAATCATGCTCCGACTTCATCACATAACGGTTCACCATACGTGCATGCTACGGGAATCACAAACTTTAACACAAGTATCTCTCAAATTCATAACTAATCAACTAGCATGACTCTAATATCACTACTTCCATATCTCAAAACAATCATCAAGCATCAAACTTCTCTTAGTATTCAACACACTCATAAGAAAGTTTTTACTATTTTTGAATACCTAACATATTAAAATTATTTAAGAAAATTACCATGCTATTTAAGACCCTCAAAATAATATAAGTAAATAACGAGAGTTCATTAATTTCTACAAAATAAAACCACCACCGTGCTCTAAAAGATATAAGTGAAGTACTAGAGCAAACGACAAACTACTCCCACAAGATATAAGTGAAGATCAATGAGTAGTTAAATAATTGTGCAACTATGTGAAGACTCTCTAACATTAAGGAATTTCAGATCTTGGTATTGTATTCAAACAGCAAGAAAATACTAACAAGAGAAAATTACGCTCCAAGCAAAACACATTTTATGTGGTGAATAAAAATATAGCTCCAAGTAAAGTTACCGATGAACGAAGACGAAAGAGGGGATGCCATCCGGGGCATCCCCAAGATTAGGCTCTTGGTTGTCCTTGAATATTACCTTGGGGTGCCTTGGGCATCCCCAAGCTTAGGCTCTTACCACTCCTTATTCCATAGTCCATCGAATCTTTACCCAAAACTAGAAAACTTCACAACAGAAAACTTAACAGAAAACTCGTGAGCTCCGTTAGCGAAAGAAAATAAAACACCACTTCAAGGTACTGTAATGAACTCATTATTTATTTATATTGGTGTTAAACCTACTGTATTCCAACTTCTCTATGGTTTATAAACTATTTTACTAGCCATAGAGTCATCAAAATAAGCAAGCAACACAATGAAAACAGAATCTGTCAAAAACAGAACAGTCTGTAGTAATAAGTATCTAACGCAAACTTCTGGAACTCCAAAAATTCTAAAATAAATTGGTGGACCTGAGGAATTTGTCTAGTAATCATCTGCAAAAAGAATCAACTAAATAGCACTCTCCAGTAAAAATTTGAAGCTAATCTCGTGAGCGCTAAAGTTTCTGTTTTTTACAGCATGATCATAAAGACTTCACCCAAGTCTTCCCAAAGGTTCTACTTGGCACAAACACTAATTAAAACAAGAAAACACATATAAACAGAATCTAGATGGATTATTTATTACTAAACAGAACCAAAAAGTAAGAAACTAAAATAAAATTGGGTTGCCTCCCAACAAGTGCTATCGTTTAACGCCCCTAGCTAGGCATGATGATTTCAATGATGCTCACATAAAAGATAAGAATTGAAACATAAAGAGAGCATCATGAAGAATATGACTAGCACATTTAATTCTAACCCACTTCCTATGCATAGGGATTTTGTGAGCAAACAACTTATGGGAATAACAATCAACTAGCATAGGAAGGCAAAACAAGCATAACTTCAAAACTTTAAGCATATAGAGAGAAAACTTGATATTATTGCAATTCCTACAAGCATATATTCCTCCCTCATAATAATTTTCAGTAGCATCATGGATGAATTCAACAATATAACCAGTACCTAAAGCATTATTTTCATGATCTACAAGCATAGAAGATTTATTACTCTCCACATAAGCAAAATTGTTCTCATTCGGAATAGTGGGAGTATCATAAGAGACTTGAATACTATAAATTGTTTCCACATTAAAGGAGTAATGTTCAGAAAAAGGGTAATCATAATCATGACAAGTTTTATAAATATAATCATCACTACTCTTTATAGCATAAGTTTCATCACAATAATCATCATAAGTAGCAACTTTGTTCTCATCATAATCAATTGAAACCTCTTCCGAAATAGTGGATACATCACTAAATAAAGTCATGACCTCTCCAAATCCACTTTCATAAATATTAAAAGATTCAACACCCTCCAATATTGTGGGATCACTACTTCCTAAAGTTGACACTCTTCCAAACCCACTTTCATCAATATAATCATCATAGGTAGAAGGCATGCTATCATCATAGTAAATTTGCTCATCAAAACATGGGGGACAAAAAATATCATCTTCATCAAACATAGCTTCCCCAAGCTTGTGGCTTTGCATATCATTAGCATCATGGATATTTAAGGAATTCATACTAACAACATTGCAATCATGCTCATCATACAAATATTTAGTGCCAAACATTTTAATGCATTCTTCTTCTAACACTTTGGCACAATTTTCCTTTCCATCATACTCACGAAAGATATTAAAAAGACGAAGCGTAAGAGATAAACTTAACTCCATTTTTTTAATTTTCTTTTATAAACTAAACTAGTGATAAAACAAGAAATAAATAGATTCGATTGCAAGATCTAAAGATATACCTTAAAGCACTCACCTCCCCGGTAACGGCGCCAGAAAAGAGCTTGATGTCTACTACACAACCTTCATCTTGTAGATGTTGTTGGGCCTGCAAGTGCACAATTTTGTAGAACAATAGCAAATTTCCCTCAAGTGGATGACCTAAGGTTCATCAATCCGTAGGAGGCGTAGGATGAAGATGGTCTCTCTCAAGCAACCCTGCAACCAAATAGCAAAGAGTCTCTTGTGTCCCCAACACACCCAATACAATGGCAAATTGTATAGGTGCACTAGTTCGGTGAAGAGATGGTGATACAAGTGCAATATGGATGGTAGATAAAGGTTTTTGTAATCTGAAAATATAGAAACAGCAAGGTAACTAATGATAAAAGTGAGCGTAAACGGTATTGCAATGATAGGAAACAAGGCCTAGGGTTCATACTTTCACTAGTGCAAGTTCTCTCACCAATAATAACATAGATAGATCATATAACAATCCCTCAACATGCAACAAAGAGTCACTCCAAAGCCACTAAAAGCGGAGAACAAACGTAGAGATTATGGTAGGGTACGAAACCACCTCAAAGTTATTCTTTCGGATCGATCTATTAAAGAGTTCGTACTAGAATAACACCTTAAGACACAAATCAACCAAAACCCTAATGTCACCTGGATACTCCATAGTCACCTCAAGTATCCGTGGGCATGATTATACAATATGCATCACACAATCTCAGATTCATCTATTCAACCAACACAAAGTACTTCAAAGAGTGCCCCAAAGTTTCTACCGGAGAGTCAAGAAAACGTGTGCCAACCCCTATGAATAGGTTCATGGGCGGAACCCGCAAGTTGGTCACCAAAACATACATCAAGTGGCACGTGAAATCCCATTGTCACCACAGATAAGCACGGCAAGACATACATCAAGTGTTCTCAAATCAAAGACTCAATCTGATAAGATAACTTCAAAGGGGAAACTCAATTCATCACAAGAGAGTAGAGGGGGAGAAACATCATAAGATCCAACTATAATAGCAAAGCTCGCGATACATCAAGATCGTGCCATAGAGAGAACACGAGAGAGAGAGAGAGAGAGAGAGAGAGAGAGAGAGAGATAGATCAAACACATAGCTACTGGTACATACCCTCAGCCCCGAGGGTGAACTACTCCATCCTCGTCATGGAGAGCGTCGGGATGATGAAGATGGCCACCGGTGATGGATTCCCCCTCCGGCAGGGTGCCGGAACGGGCTCCCGAGAGGTTTTTGGTGGCTACAAAGGCTTGTGGCGGCGGAACTCCCGATCTATCTTGATATTCAATGTTTTTAGGGTACGTAGGCTTATATAGGCGAAAGAAGTCGGTCGGGAGGTGCTCGAGGGGCCCACGAGACAGGGGGCGCGCCCAGTAGAGGGGGCGCCCTCCTATCTCGTGGAGTCCTCGGGGATCTTCTAACATGAACTCCAAGTCTACAGGATCATATTTTTCCCAAAAATAACGCTGACGAAGGTTTCATTCCGTTTGGACTCCATTTGATATTCCTTTTCTTCGAAATACTGAAACAGGCAATAAAACAGCAATATGGGCTGGGCCTCCGGTTAGTAGGTTAGTCCCAAAAGTAATATAAATGTGTATAATAAAGCCCATAATGGTCCAAAACACATAATATAATAGCATGGTACAATAAAAAATTATAGATACGTTGGAGACGTATCAGCCACCGTGAAGGCAGCTGAAGAATTAAAAGCTGAACAGGCTGCTCATCGCCAAAGTGAGGATAAAATAGCCAACATGGTCTTGAGCTACAAAATGCCGCCAGCCGATATGAGCTTCTCGAAAGGGAAAACCAAACGAAAACGGATGACCTAAAGAAGGCCTTACAAGCTGCAAAGGAAACTCACTCTGAGATCAGAGCGGCGTGGGAGGAGCTTCGGCAAGCCGGTGATATCGCGACTGGGAAGCCCTTTTTCTTGCGAACAAAATTCGGCGATCCGAAGTATGCCCCTCTTGTTCAATTGTGGAGTTCTTCAGACGCATACTTGGATTTGGCAAAGAGTGTTGCTGATGCGACGCAGTATTTCAAAGATCGAGAAGATCATGAGGTGGAAATATTGTTCTGGTCGCAGTTCAGTACTCCAAGGCGTCCGCTGCTGTTGAATGAGCAAATGGATAAATGGGCCGAGCTCCATAGGTTATTCGGGCTTGCCATGAAGGCCATCGCGGATCACCTGTGGCCGAAGGAACCAAGTCCAGATAGTTATTCTGGTTTGGTGCAACGATTTATTCGTGTTGTGCCGCATATCGACGATGTCAAGAGGTCCGCGTGCATAGAGGGTGCGCGGATGGCCCTTGCCCGCGTTAAGACATATTGGGCGAAGATGGAGGCCACCGATATTGCAACCAGGGGTCCGCCCGGGGGCCGGGACTCGCCCGAGCACTATTTTGAAGAAGTCTTAGAAGGTGCCCGTTTAATAGAGGCTCAGTGCTCAAATAATACCATGTTCGAATGACATGTATCTCGATTGTAAAAACAATGCTTTTGATAATAAAGGCTATATTTATACTTTTGCCCGTAAAGTACTGTAGTGCCTCATGTGCGCCCGCTTATGTATATATGTATATAACCTGAAAGTTTGCATTCGTCGGCTTCATCCCCCTCGCATATAATGCGGGGATGTTCGGAAAAGCGCGTAATCACACTTGATCCAACGTCTTGGTCCGTTAAGGAGGTGGCAGCGCGGCGAACGAGGCAATCGAACTATATAGCTTTAACACTTTCACTTAGCCATAGGAGTTTGACGGTGGGGCTACTATATAGCCCCTGGTATGTCCGCGTTCATCCGAATACGGTGCGTGTACATACGTGACCGGGAAACCGGTCCTTTGTTAATGCGGAGGAATCGCGAAGATTCCGCTGAGTCATTGAGTGGTTGACCAGTCTCTCGCTTTATCATGACAGTCAGTTTTCGGCTTTCTCTACTGAGGTGCTCATCCGGATGAACCAGGGCACAATTGCAGTAGTTCTCCCGGTGCCACCTTAGCCGATAGAGCGGAACGTAAGGTAGAAAAACACAGGACCCGGGCAAACCCAACTATTGACCAAAGACATGATTCGGAGTTGATGCATATAAGGCCAAACTCGCGATGCCGAACACTCCCGAAGGTATTCGGACTTTACAACATATACTGGGCTGAGTACCACCCTCGATAATGCGCCCTGAATTTCCAGGTACGTGCATTAATCCGGCGTGATGAAAGAGCGGTTCTGGTGAGAGCATAGATCCCAAAAACACATTGGTTGTTGCCCTTGTAACGTCTATTTTAGATCGGTGAATCATAAGCTTGCCAATAACGCTGGTATCCCTCTTGGTCATTTTAAGTACCAGGAGGGTGTGGGCCAACAAGAGACAATAAAAAAGGTTTACACAGGGTCTTAATCTAAAAAGAAACCTTTGAACGGTGCCCTGCTGCAGGTCTGCGCCTTTGTCTCCGTTGTGCCGTATCCTGGAAGGGTATAGCACGATGGTCATTTGTAAAAAGAAAGAAAAAACCCAGGTGAAAGAATCTGGTGTGACCATGCATAAAGTCGGTCAATCTTAATGAACCGTGAAAATTCGATCTCTTGAGTGGAAATATGGTCCGGCCGAACTATGGGCCTTTTACATGCGGGCAGCCCCTAGCACCACATATGGGGGCATAGCCATTAATCAAGCTCAGGTTTATCTGTGCTGCTACAACTAGGTGTGCGCCGAACGCGCCTAGCCGTGTCCGTGGTCTCGAAGACCAATGAGTTACTCGGGTTGGAGGGGCCATTCAGTGGTTCGGCTGCTAGAGCCACCACGTAATCTTCCGCATGAAGAGAACGCTATGTGTTTCCGCTGATTGTGATGACGCCACGTGGACCGGGCATCTTAAGTTTGAGATAAGCGTAATGCGGTACTGCATTGAGATGAGCGAAGGCCGTTCTTCTGAGTAGTGCCTGATAGCCGCTTCGGAACGGAGCGATGTCGAAGATTAGTTCTTCGCTTCGAAAGTTGTTGGGAGAACCGAATACAACCTCTAACGTTAAAGAGCCCGTGCAGCGGGCCTCTACGCCTGGTATTACTCCTTTAAAGGTGGTACTTCTTTGGTTGATTCTTGATGGGTCTATCCCCATCTTGCGAACAGTGTCCTGATATATCAGATTAAGACTACTGCCACTGTCCATGAGGACTCGGGTGAGATGGTATCCGTCAATTATTGGGTCGAGCACCAAGGCGGCTGAACCTCCATGCCGGATACTAGTCGGATGGTCCCTGCGATCGAAAGTGATCGGGCAGGCCGACCCTTGATTGAATTTGGGGGCGACTGGTTCTACAACATATACGTATCGGAGTGCGCGTTTGCGCTTCCTCTTTGGTATGTGGGTGGCGTAAATCATGTTCACTGTTTTGACCTCTGGTGGAAATTTTTTCTGTCCCCCTGTGTTCGGCTGGCGAGGTTCGTCCTCGTCTTCACTTGGCGGCTCCCTCCTTTTGTGTTCGGCATTTAGCTTGCCGGCCTGCTTGAAGACCCAACATTCCCTATTGGTGTGATTCGCAGGTTTCTCGGGGGTGCCATGAATCTGACAGGATCTGTCTAGAATTTTATTTAGGTTGGATGGTCCATCTCTGCTGCCTTTAAATGGCTTTTTCCGTTGACCGGGTCTAGAGCCCCTGAATCCGGCGTTTACCGTTGTGTTGCCTGGGCTGTGTTCATTATTTCAACGCTTGTTTTTATTGCGTCGCGGTTTTCCATTGCCATCCCTTATTTCGGACGTGCCTGGATCGTTGGTGCCGCTTCGGGCCAACCAACTGTCCTCGCCTGCGCAAAAGCGGGTGATAAGAGTTGTTAAGGCTGCCATTGTCCTTGGCTTTTCCTGGCCGAGGTGTCTGGCAAGCCATTCGTCCTAGACACTGTGTTTGAAAGCTGCCAGGGCTTCGGCATCCGGACATTTGACGATTTAGTTCTTCTTGGTGAGAAATTTGTTCCAAAGCTTACGGGCTGACTCTCCGGGTTGTTTAATTATGTGACTTAAATCGTCTGCATCTGGGGGTCGAACATATGTCCCTTATAAATTAGCCCTGAACGCGTTCTCGAGTTCCTCCCAGCTTCCAATGGAATTTTTGGGAAGGCTTTTCAACCAGTGCCGAGCTGGTCCTTTCAACTTGAGTGGCAGGTATTTGATGGCATGGAGATCGTCTCCGCGAGCCATATGGATGTGAAGAATAAAGTCCTCAATCCAGACTGCAGAGTCTGTCGTTCCGTCGTATGCCTCGATGTTTACAGGTTTAAACCCCTCTGGAAATTCATGATCCAGCACCTCATCGGTGAAGCACAAAGGGTGTGTGGCGTCCCTGTAATTGGATGTGTCGTGGTGTGGATCCGACGGCTATAGTGTTCGTTGTTGATTCTGAGCTGGTAGTCAATCAGCATAGTCGGTTTGGTGGCCGTGATCCTGCGTAGGAACACGTTTCCTAGATCCATAGATGGACCTGGCCATACCAGCTCTTTTGTCTAGGTGCTCACGTAGGTCGTGTGCTGACTTGTGTGCAGCGTCATTAGCTGCTCTGTCTCGGCCACGGGGTGGTCGGTCCGGCGGATCGGCCGTATTGGTTTTCGGCGGAATGGGCGCGATAGCCTCATCGTCGAATTCGGGCAGCAACTTGCGTTTTGGGTAGCTCTTTGTGTGGCGATCACTTCCGTATATTTCGTAAGTGTCGAGCACTTTGTTCCATCTGTGGTTGAGCGTATCTTGCGCGGATTTAAGCCGTTGCTTCTACTTCTTCAAGCTCCTCGCGGTGGCAAAAAGCCTTTCGTGGAGGTGCTCTTGTTCCAAGTGCTTTTCCAGGATGATTTGTGCATCGTCGTCCGGACTGTTCTCCTCTCCGGAGACAGGTTTATAACTTTTATCTTCGGCATCGCTGTGATCGGACAGCGGCCCCGGACTGTGTTCGCCGTCTCCTTGCCCGTACTTATTCATCGGTGGGTCTGCGAGGTCGTCGTTGTCTTCGGCATCGTCCGGGGTGTTATTCTTTCTTGTACCAGTGTCACTATTTTTGCTATGGCGGTGTTTAGAGTGGCGCCGCTGACGTCGGCGCTTTGGCTGCTTCTCAGGAGTTGTTGCATCCTTCTTCTCCTCGCCATTGTTTTCTTTGGGTGTGTCCACCATATATATGTCGTATGATGAGGTGGCTGTCCAACACCCTGTGGGCGGTAGTTCCTATTCTTCTCCGGCATCGTCATCTATACCGTCAATGTCTTCGGAGTCGAAATCAAGCATGTTGGTTAAGTCATCGACAGTGGCTATTGAGTGGGTGGTGGGTGGGTAACGAATTCCTTCGTCGTCCGCTTCCCACTCGAGCCGGACATAGTTTGGCCAAGAGTCTCCTGACAGGGAGAGAGATTTTTGTGAGTTAAGCACGTCGCCCAAGGGTGAGTGCTGAAAGATATCCGCGGAGCTAAACTCCATGATCGATGCCCAGTTAGATCCGATGGGCACGTATGCACGCAGTTCGGAGCATATGGCCGGAGACGAGTCCGAAGGTCCGATGACACAGACCTCATCGGAAGTAAAATCTATGTCTGGCTCTATCGCCGTTGAGTGTGCGGCCTCCGTGGCGGGGTCCATCCTCCCATCCTCGGATGGCACGATCTGCACTAGATTTAAAGCCAGGGCAGCTGCGGGTGTGGTTTCCTGAACACCGTCCTACGGCAGACCTAGGTCGTGCTCGTCGCGATTGTAGGGTGCACCTGTCATGGGCTCGAATCCGTCGAAGATCAAGTCTCCGCGGATGTCGGTAGTGTAATTCAGGCTTCCAAACCCGACCTGATGGCCAGGGGCGTAGCTATCGATCTGCTCCAGATGGCCAAGCGAGTTGGCCCGCAGTGCGAAGCCGCCGAACACGAAGATCTGTCCGGGGAGGAAAACCTCACCCTGGACCGCATCGTTGTAGATGATCGAGGGGGCCATCAAGCCTTATGGTGACGGCACAGTGGAACTCTCAATGAAAGCACCAATGTCGGTGTCAAAACCGGCGGATCTCGGTAGGGGGTCCCGAACTGTGCGTCTAAGGCTAATGGTAACAGGAGGCGGGGGACACGATGTTTACCCAGGTTCGGGCCCTCTCTATGGAGGTAATACCCTACTTCCTGCTTGATTGATCTTGGTGATATGAGTATTACAAGAGTTGATCTACCACGAGATCGTAGAGGCTAACCCTAGAAGCTAGCCTATGATTATGATTGTTCTCGTCCTATGGACTAAACCCTCCGGTTTATGTAGACACTAAAGGGGGCTAGGGTTACACAGAGTCGGTTACAGAGAAGGGAATCTACATATCCGAATTGCCAAGCTTGCCTTCCACGCAAAGGAGAGTCCCACCCGAATACGGGACGAAGTCTTCAATCTTGTATCTTCATAGTCCAACAGTCCGGCATAAGCATATAGTCCGGCCGTCCGAGGACCCCCTAATCTAGGACTCTCTCAGTAACCTTCTGTTCCTGTGAGATCCCATCTTGGGGCCTTTTTCGGCATCCTGCCGGAGGGGGATTCAATTACGGAGGGCATCTACATCAACTCTATTGCCCTTCCGATGAAGCGTGAGTAGTTTACCACAGACCTACGGGACCTAGATGGCTTCTTCTCTCTCTTTGATCCTCAATACCATATTCTCCTCGATGTTCTTGGAGATCTATCAGATGTAATCTTCTTTTGCGGTGTGTTTGTCGAGATCCGATGAATTGCGGATTTATGATCAGTTTATCTATGAATATT
This sequence comes from Aegilops longissima, assembly GCA_021605205.1. Classification (NCBI taxonomy): domain Eukaryota; kingdom Viridiplantae; phylum Streptophyta; class Magnoliopsida; order Poales; family Poaceae; genus Aegilops; species Aegilops longissima. Next base: position 566,135,534 of record CM038676.1, on the reverse strand, counting down.
ATTTGAATCTTCTCGGAATTCTGAGATGCATGGTTTGATATCTTTGTCTTTCTCTTCGAATTATCGGTATGGTTTGGCCAACTAGATTGGTTCTTCTTGCAATGGGAGAGGTACTTAGTTTTGGGTTCAATCTTGCGATGATCTCACCCAGTGACAAAGTAGGGGTAGCAAGGCACGTATTGTCTTCTTGCCATCAAGGGTTAAAATATGGGGTTTACATCATATTGCTTGAGTTTATCCCTCTACATCATGTCATCTTGCTTAAGGCGTTACTCCATTCTTATGAACTTAATATTCTAGATGCATGATGGATAGCGGTCGTGTTCTTGAGATGGCACGATCTTGATGTATCGCGGGCTTTGTTAATATAGTTGGATCATATGGTGTTTCTCCCTCTCTATCTTGTTGTGATGAATTGAGTTTTCCCTTTGAGATTTCGTTTTATCTGATTGAATACTTTTATGGATTTGAGAGCGCTTGATATATGTCTTGCATATGAATACCCGTGGTGACAATGGGGTATTATATTGATTCACTTGAGATATGTTTTGGCACTTAACTCATGGATTTCGGAGGTGACATTGGGGTAATCTATGCATAGGGGTTGATGCACATTTTCATCCTACTTTCTCCGGTAGAAATCTTCGGGCACACTTTGAGGTTCTTTGTGTTGGATTGAGTATTATGAGTCTAAATTTGCTTTGGTGTTATTTTAGTATGAACTCTTGATAGATCGATTGGAAAGAATGGCTTGGTGTTATTTTAGTATGAACACTTGATAGATCGATCGGAAAGAATAACTTGGTGTTATTTTAGTACGAACTCTTGGATAGATCGATCGGAAAGAATAGCTAAAACAATTTCTTCTTATGTTCTCCGCTAGATAAGAACTTTGGAGTGATTCTTCATCGCACTTTGAGGGATGGTTATATGATCCAATTAGATTATCATTGTTGAGAGATTGCACTAGCGAAAGTACGGACCCTAGGCCTCATTTTCAAGCATTGCAGTACCGTTTGTGCTCCATTTTATCAATTGCTACCTTTCTGTTTCTTATTGTTCCTATTACAAAAATCAATATCTACTATCCATATTACACTTTTATCACCATCTCTTTGCCAAACTAGTGCACCTATACAATTTACCATTGTATTTGGTGTGTTGGGGATACAAGAAACTCTTTGTTATTTGGTTGCGGGGTTGTTTGAGAGAGACCTTATTCATTCTACGCCTCCCACGAATTGATAAATCTAAGGTCATCCACTTGAGGGAAAATTGCTACTGTCCTACAAAACTCTACGCTTGGAGGCCCAACACGAGTCTGCACGAATAAATTTGCATAGTAGGAATCAAGCTCTTTTCTGGTGCCGTTGCCGGGGAGGTGAGTGCTTGAAGGTATATATTTAGATCTTGCAATCGAATCTTTTAGTTTCTTGTTTTATCACTAGTTTGGTATATAAAAGAAAACCGCAAAAAATGGATTTGAGGTTGCATCATATTATTCATCTCTATAATGTTTTTCGTGAAAATAATGGAAAGGCAAATTGTGCTCAATTGATAGAAGAAGAATTCTGTAAAATGTTTGACAAAAGAATCTTTGAATGATGAGCATGATTGCAATGTTATTAGTTCTTTTAATATCCATGATGCTAATGATATGCAAAGCTACAAGCTTGGGGATGCTATATTTGATGAAGTTGATGTTTTTACTCCCCCAAGTTTTGGTGAGAAAATTTATTATGATGAAAGCATGCCTCCTATTTATGATGATTATATTGATGAAAGTGGGTTTGGAAGAGTGTCCATTCTAGGTACTAATGATCCCACTATTTTGGAGGGTGTTGAATCTTATTGTAATGATTATGTAAGTGGATTTGGAGAGGTCATGACTTTATTTAGTAATGAATCCACTATTTTGGAAGAGGTTTCAAGTGATTATAACAACAAATTTGCTATCTATGATGATTATGGTGATGACATGTATGCCATAAATAATAATGATAACCATGAAACTTGTCATCATGATTTTAATTTTCAATCCCATGATAGTTATTTTGTTGAGTTTGCTCCCACTACTATTCATGAGAATAAATTTGCTTATGTGGAGAGTAATAAAAATTCTATGCTTGTGGATCATGAAAATAATGTTTTATGTGATATTTATATTATTGAATTCATTCATGATGCTACTGAAATTTTTTATGAGAGAGGGCCGTATGCTTTTATCTATCTCAATAATATTAAGTTTCATCTCTTTATGTTTGAAGTTGCACTTGTTTTGCCTTCCTATGCTAGTTGATTCTTGTCCCCATAAGTTGTTTGCTCACAAAATCCCTATGCATAGGAAGTGGGTTAGACTTAAATGTGCTAGTAATATGCTTCATGATGCTCTCTTCATGTTTCAATTCTTATCTTCTACGTGAGTATCATTGAAATCATCATGCCTAGCTAAAAAGGCATTAAAGAAAAGCGCTCGTTGGGAGACAACCCAACACTTTTACCTACTGTTTTGTGTGTTTACATGTTTATTATATTGTATTAATCATGTTTTATAGCTATTGTTTCAATAAAGTGCCAAGTAAAGCCTTTGGGATAGTGTGGATGATAGTTAACTTGATTCTGTGCAAAAACGAAAACTTTTGCACTCAGTCCAGGAATTCTAAAAATTCACTAGAACGTGATTTTGTTCTGAATTTTTTTACAGATGATTGATATACAAATTGCCTACGTTTTACTAATTATTCAGAATTTTTGGAGTTACAGAAGTATGGTTGGAGTACAGATTACTACAGATTGTTCTGTTTTTTACGGATTTTGTTTTCAATGCATAGTTTGCTTGGTATCTAGTTTCTGTGGCTTATATTGCTCAATATAAATTGTGGAAATGATAAGGGATATTAAGGCCTCCTTTTAATAGAGAATCGGAACAGAGCATTAACACATAGTAAATACATGAACTCCTCACACTACGGTCATCACCGAGAGTGGGCCCGATTGTTGTCACTCCGGGGTTGTCGCACTAGTGCAGAACCGGGCTATATCCCCGGTTCGTAAGGGGCTTTAGTGCCGGTTCTGCAACCGGCACTAAAGGGTGGGGACTAAAGGTCCCCCCCCCCCTTTAGCACCGATTCGGCTCGAACCGCAACTAAAGGGCCACCACGTGGCACGAGCCAGGGTCGGGTGTGGGGAGAGCTTTAGTACCGGTTGGTGTTACCAACCGGTACTAAAAAGTTTGAGGGGTTTTGGTTTTATTATTTATTTTTCCTTTAATTTTGTGTTTTCCATTTAATTCTTTTTTGTTTGCTGGTATTTTACGATACTACATATTGTACACGTTATGCATATATATAAATTAAATTTCTCACAACCGCACTATTAATTCACACATACACATGCATATATATATATATATATATATATATATATATATATATATATATATATATATATATATATATATACACACACAGTTTTTCCTACATGTAGCCTTCAGAGCCAGTGGAATTTGCCTTGGTGCCTTCGAAGCACGATGACAATTGGGAGTAGTTCATTGGGGCGGTAGCGGGTAGTAGAATTCCCCTTTGGGATCTATGACCTCGTCGAGCAAAAATCCTGCTATTTCCTCTTGAAGTGCTCGTATGCGCTCGACTGGTAGGAGCGTCTCCCGCACCGATTCGAACTGTTAAGAAGGAGATCAATATGCATGTGTATTAGTTAAGTGACTAGATATCGATAATGACGTAAAATTGTGAATAGTGTTCATCAAACGCTGCATCTATAGCTATCTCTCAGTTTTGGTCCTTTCGGACGTCATCATGCGAATGTTCTCGAAAACGCAGTATGCACAATGATCTCTCCCCTGCGCCTGCTTCAGAGCCTTTACAAGAATAGAATTTAATCAGATAATAATTAATCTAGCATGATAATTAATGGTATTGAAACTAGAATTAAAGAGATGCATGGTAGGTAGCTAGATAGTACTACTTAATTATACCTTGGGTCGAAACCAATGCAGCCTTTCTCTCCATTCGCCTGGAACCTCTTTCGAATTCTTGAACTTTGCCCAAGCATTGCCCGCCGCAAAGAAAATGAATAAACGAAGTTATTAAATAGTTGATATCAGAAATGACGAACTAAAGAGGCCGACATATAGTTAATAATGATTGAAATTACCTGTCGACTATCCCTTCACGGTTGTGTACTCTCTTCTCTTTAAGTAATGAGTCCAAGATTCAACTGCTCCTTCACAACTTTAATGATTATCAAGATCCAATAGTAACTGCATGCACACACGTTTGCATGTCTTAATTAAGCGGGCATGTGCATAACACTCATCAACTACCCTAAACCCTATACACTTAATTATTAACATCTAGCTAGCTAGTAAGTAAAAACAGAATTTGTAGTACAAGACAGTGTGACTCACGTGTAGTTGTAAGGAAGTAGTATATGTTCATTGGTATTGAGGCGCTTCAAGAACTCTAGCATGTTTTTCTCTACCTCTGTTTGATACCATGGATATGTCCATGTTTCTTCATTAATGGTATTTGGGTCAATGAACCCAATTCCATAGCGTCCAGCTTTTTTTATTTCATACATCTTCATCCTGCATAATATACCACAGAAAAGAATATAGTGAGGATAATTACAGGTAATGATCAATCAATGAGCACTACAACTAGCTTGAGACTTGAATTACAGAAAGAAATCACTTACAGACAATACAAACTAACGATGGATTTGTCGAGTCCGTCTTGATGGAAGAACTGAAATAGTTATGAATACTCAATGGATAGAGCTAGCTTATGGGAGTAATACTCTTCCTTGACTTTCACCATGAGGGCCTCTCGATTGCTACTCTTGGTAATTTTCATGTACCAATCATGCAATTGATACATTCTCGTTGGGAGGTTCTTGACCTCCTCAGGCCTTACCAAAGGTTGGCGGCGGGCATATTTCCATTTTACCTCCTCCTCTTTAAGCTTAGGCATGGGCTTAATCTTGAGAAGTTGTCCAACAGTGATACCGAGAATTTTAGTGTTCCGTCTATGCTCGTCGGTTATTACCAGCTGACCGGCGCCGGTACTCTCATGTGTTGGTACAACAAGCAGGGGGATAGATTGCGCCGCATGTTCTCCTAGCTGGGGAACGGTTTTCCTGCATTTTTGGCCAGCTGCTTGGCTCGAGCTCGAGCTTGGCCCCTGTTGTCGTGCTCGATGTGCCTTCCTGATTTGGCGCTCATAGTCTCAGTCAACAGGCTTGGGAGCTGGTGGTCGCGCCATATGAATAAAGTGGTCAATCTTCTCCTCGGGCACTTTCTCCCTTGGCGGCGGTGCCGGTTTTGGTGCGAAATGGGCCTCCACTTGGGCCTTCACTATGGCTACATTTTGCTCCTTGGTCATGTCGTAAGGCCTCTGCGGAAGAGGCGCGAGGCTTTTTGGACCATATTGAAATCGCTTGCCTCCGCCTGTACCTCATGTACTACCTCGACTTGTAGCACTACGCACCATAGCTGCGGCGGCTCTCTTCCGCGATTGCTGAGGCAGCGGAGACGGCTGACGCGGTGTCGGACTTGGAGGAGGAGTGGCACGTGTTGGTGGACTTGGAGGAGGAGGAGTGGCCTCACGCGTTGGCTGAGTTGAAGCAGGAGGAGTGGCCTCATGCGCTAGCTGAGTTGAAGCAGGAGGAGTGGCCTCACGCGTTGGCTGAGTTGAAGCAGGAGGAGTGGCCTCACGCGTTGGCTGAGTTGAAGCAGGAGGAGTGGCCTCACGCGTTGGAGGAGCGTGAGTCGTCTGCTCCTCGTCACCTCCTGGAATTTCAAGCTCTAGCTGACGGTGGTGCCCTTCGAAAGATGATGCAATCCTTTCTCCATAGGATGATACGATGTATGGCCTCTCCCAGTGTGTGCTCGTCTTCACCTCCAGGAATGTCAAACTGTAGCCCCGAATAATGGTCCACCACATCATCAACCACGACACGAGCATAGCCGGCTGGAATCGTTCTGCAATGGTAGGTTGCTCCGGGGGGATTTGTAATAGCAACAGCGTCCGCCGCCTTCACGGATATGTTCTTTATTTTGCTCCATGATGTCATCCACAGGGTATCTATCCAGCAGTGCGTCGCCCGGGGCGGAACCCACGCTGCTTCTCGGCATGGATGGGATGGTGCTATCCAATGTTGGATCATGCGCTAGATGTGGCCGCTGCTGGGACCCCCTTTCCTGGCTAAGCGAGTCGATCTGCTCCTGCTGCCTCTGCAATTTGAGTGCCAAGTCCGCGTGCGCCGATTCTAGGCCTTGAAGCCGTTCTGCTTCCTGCTTCCTCTGCTCGTCCTCCAGCTTATTCTTCTTCTCCTCCTCCATCTTCATTCTCGTACGGCTTCTGTAGTCGGCGTTCCACTCAGAAAAGCCTTCATACTACGGAACAACGCCCTTGCCTCATGTTCTTCCCGGGTGTTCAGGATTTCCCAGGGCGCGCGTAAGCTCGTCGTTCTCTCTGTTGGGCATGAACACCCCCTTTCGAGCTTCTTCTATTGCTTCAACTAACTTTTCATCGGCTCCATTAAGACATGCCTTCTTCGAAACCAAGCCTGTCTTCGGGTCCAACGCCCACCCCCATGCGCATAGAACCAACTTCTGCACCTGGGGGGCCAGTTCAATGTAACTGAAGTGACCTGTGTAGCCAACATCTCTTGTTCAGACTTATCCCACTTAGGCATTGCAACCGCGTAGCCACCTAGCCCCAGCCTATGGAATTGCTCCTTTTTGCGACATTGGCCTTGTTTTTTCTGGACCGTTCCTTCAATAATTCTGATTCCTTGAATTTCATGAAATCGTCCCAGTGTTCTCTTTGGTTCTTGAGTGTTCCCTTGAATTCTGGAGTCTTCTTTCCTGCTTTGACGTAGTCCTTCCATACAGTTTTCTTGTGGTTGTTGAATGCAATTGCCATCTTCCTAAGAGCAACGTCCTTGACTTTCTCCACATCTGCAGCTGTGAAATGATCTGTTAGGGTGAAATGTTCCATGAGTTCTTCCCAAAGCGCATTTTTTCTCTGTCATCGACAAAACTAAGATCTGGACGGGGTTTTTATGGCTTTTTCCATTCTTGAAGGGAGATTGGGAGTTTGTCCTTCACAAGAACTCCGCACTGACGAACGAACTTGTTCGCAATGTTCTTAGGCGCTATTGATTCGCCATTAGTTTTGGTGGCATGTTGCTTCAACTTCTTTCCCTTGCCTCACACTCTGCCTGTAGAAGATTTGCTCGATCCGGAGGGCTGAAAAGAAGAAAGATCGATTCGTTAATATATCTTCAAATCATTTAAAACATGTGATGATCACCAGATGCCTGCTTATATAAATATACCTCGTTGGTCTCTGTTTTATCAAGATCAACATTTTCTTTACCATTATAATCATTAATTTCGTCGCCATCATAATCATTAATTTCTTCGCCATCATAATCCATGACTTCATCAATTCGGTCGTCGCGATCGAATATCATATCATCGCCCTCCCCGGTATTGTTCAGATATTGGGAGTCGTCATCTTCTTCATTTCGATTATCTGGCGCGCGAGAGCGTATGATATCGAACAGGGCCTCTTCTCCCTCTCTGCCGGTATTGCCCGCCATAGCTTTTATTTAACAAACCCAGAAGAAATATAAAACAATTTAGTATTCAAATTACAATATGCATGCATGCAATCAATAAGAGGAAATCCTGAATCATAGTACATAATATGCATCGTCTCGAATAATATATAATCTCGCATACATCGTCTTGAATATTATATATCAAATACATCACTAGCTAGCTAGCTAATAAAGATCGAATACTACACTATAATCTAGGCCACTCGTGGTTCTTGAGGCGCGGGCGGTGGACACCCAAAGAGAAGGAACCATCACAGGATCATAGCTCCGGTCATCTCCCCAAAGACCATGCCAGGTATTGGAGAACCTGACGTCCATAGCAGCCATGTAGCGACGGACGTGCTCGTCCTCCTCCCTGACACGGCGACACACCACCTCCGGCAGGGCCGGCTCCCTCCGCACCAAAAGTGGCCCACGGGAACGCCACCAAAGGAGCTCAGGGTCGACAACGGGACCCGGTTCTCACCTGCGGCGAGCCTCAAGGTAGCACCTCCCAGTGCCAGCCCGGCGGAGCCCAGTCCCGGACATGGGTCCTCTGAAGCAGGACGTCGTCGCGAACGGGTCGACGGCGAGGATGCTGGTCGGGCATCGTCGAGAACAAATACTATACGCCACAAAAGTAACATTTTTTAAATGATTGGATTGTGATTTCTTATATGCAAATTCTAAATTTGTATGACTAAAATTATAAGAAACTAAAAGCTAACATTTCTATAACAATTTGAAATTAATCTAATTCATCTAGCTAAAACTAACATTTCTAAAATTTCTGACATTTCTATAACATTTCTAACATTTCTATATACTACTTGAAATTAATCTAATCTAATTAATTAATTCATCTAAAACTTTGTATGAAAAACAAAAAAATAGAAAAAACTAAAAACTAAAAACAGAAAAATTATGTGTGTGTGTGCGCGCGTGTAGTGTGAGTGTGTGTATGTGTGTGCGCGCGTGTAGTGTGTGTGTGTGTGTGTGGGCAGCAGCATGGCAAGCAAAGGCATTGGGGAGGAGAGGCTGGGAGGGCTTACAGCCAAGAGGCGAGGTCGAGGCGATGACGAGGCGATGTCGATTCAAGGCGACGGCGACGGCGAGGCGAGGGGCCGGACGGTGATGGCACGGGACGGGGCGACGGCGCGACGGGGATGGCGATGGCGTGGGACAGGGGCGGCAACGAGGGGCGGCGGCGATGTAAGGCGAGGAGAAGAAGCGAGAGGACAAGCGACGAATTTTTTGAAGTGTTTTCTTATATAGAACCTACCTTTAGTACCGGTTGGAGCCACTAACCGGTACTAAAGGTCTGTTTTGGCCAGGTGAAGCGGCGGGAAGCGCACCCCTTTAGTACCGGGTGGTGGCTACAACCGTACTAAAGGCATCCCTTTAGTCTCGGTTGTAGCCACCACCCGGTACTAAAGGGGTGCGTTAACTCGAGGAGGTGCGCAAGTTTAGTCCCACCTTGCTAGTCGAGGAGCCGAGGCCGGTTTATAAGCCGGCCTTGGCACGCATTGAGCTCCTCTCAATGCAGGCCTTCAGGCCTACCTCTTCTACTCGCCTGTTGGGCCCTCTTTGAGCTAAGCGGGCTGCATCCCAGCCCAACTACAGGTTGGGTTTCTAGTCGTATGCAGGCCGCTTTGGCCCAGTAGGTGGGTTTTTTTATTTAGTTTTTGTCTCAATAAAAATTTAGTTTTTTTCTTTTCTACTTTATTTGTTTTCCTTTATTTATTTCTGAATATTTTTCTTTAGGTACAAAAAATTACAAACTTTCATTAGTGCTAGTAGTTTTCAAATTTGAATAGTTTAAATTTTTTTAATTTAGTTTTTGTTTAAACAAAAATTTATTTATTTTTCTTTTCTACTTTATTTATTTTCATTTATTTATTTCTGAATATTTTTCTATAGTTACAAAAATTACAAACTTTCTGTTAGTGCCAGTAGTTTTCAAATTTGAATAGTTTAAATTTGAATTATTTGATGAACTAATTTGTAGACGAAGTGCATCCAGTTTTGCACATAAAATTTCTTCGCGTTTCAAATACCAAAACACATAAGTACCTAACTATTACAAAGATTCCTCCAGTTTGTTCGAGCGGCACTTTCCAGATATATAAGTCCGAAAGTCACTACGAAAAAAAGTGATGACGGTGAAGCCTATCACATGCCGTGTGGGATCTTTGGGTGTGAAACTTTTCTTCAAGTGTGTCCCTTTGCGCCGTAACCATGGACAATCTTCATCATTTAACTGGATGCTCGGATCAATATTCACTTTGAATGGAGCAATTTCATCAAACTTTTCATAATCTTCTGACATGTCTGTCTTGTCATCCACTCCCACGATGTTTCTTTTCCCTGAAAGAACTATGTGGCGCTTTAGCTCATCGTATCATCCATTCGCTTCCTTATCTTTTCTTTTTCTCGGCCTAGTAGACATGTCTTTCACATAGAAAACCTGTGCCACATCATTGGCTAGGATGAATGGCTCGTCTGCATAGTCAAGATTGTTGAGATCCAATGTTGTCATTCCGTACTGCGGGTCTTCCGTTACCCCGCCTCGTGTCATATTGACCCATTTGCACCGAAACAAAGGGACCTTCAAACCACCTCCATAGTTAAGTTCCCATATGTCCTCTATGTAACCATAATATGTTTCCTTTCCCGTGTTGGTTGTTGCATCAAAGCGGACACCACTGTTTTGGTTTGTGCTCTTCTTATCTTGGGCGATCATGTAAAATGTATTCTCATTTATCTCGTACCCTTTGAAAGTCATTATATTCGAAGATGGTAACTAGGATAGCAAGTACAGGTCATCTTCAATATCGCCATCATGCATGGCACGTGTAACGCCCTAGATGCGGCTATATCTCCCACGTGTCGAGGCACGACTTAGAGGCATAACCGCATTGAAAGCAATGTCGCAAGTGAGGTAATCTTCACACAACCCATGTAATACATAAGGGAAATAGATACATAGTTGGCTTACATTCGCCACTTCACACAGTACATAAATAAACATCCATCATCCAGAGTACACTCAAGGTCCGACTACGGAACCAAAATAAAAGAAGATACCCCAAATGCTACACAGATCCCCGATCGTCCCAACTGGGCACCACTACTGATCATCAGGAAAAGACACATAGTAACGACCACGCCTCGTCGAACTCCCACTTGAGCTCGGTTGAGTCACCCGACCGCATCGCCGGAACTCGCAACTATTTTGGTAGAATCTGTGAGTCACGGGGACTCAGCAATCTCACACCCGCGAGATCAAGACTATTTAAGCTTATAGGAAGGACAAAGTATTAAAGTGGAGCTGCAGCAAGCGTCTAGCATATATGGTGGCTACATCGCAAAAGAGAGCGAGAAGAGGAGCAAAGCACGGACGTGAAGCTAATAGCGATCAAGAAGTGATCCTGAACTACTTACGCCGACATAACTCCAACATCGTGTTCACTTCCGGACTCCGCCGAGAAGAGACCATCACGGTTACACACGCCGTTGATGTGTATTTTATTTGAGGTCAACTTCGGTTTTCTACAACCGACATTAACAAATTCCCATCTGCCTCATAACCGGGCACGGCTTTGAAAGATATTACCCTGCAGGGTGTCCCAACTTAGCCCATTATAAGCTCTCACGGTCAACGAAGGATATTCCTTCTACCGGAAGACCCGATCAATCTCGAATCCCGGACTACAAGACATTTCGACAGCAATAAAACAAGACCAGCAAAGCCGCCCGAATGTGCCGACAAATCCCGATAGGAGCTGCACATATCTCGTTCTCGTGGCACACCGGATGAGCAGACGTCGGGTTGGCATAAACCCTGATTGCCCAAGGGCGCCGGACATCGCTCAAGTTGGACCAGCACTCGAAGGAGAACTGGCCCGGGGTTAAAATAAAGATGACCCTCGGGCTCGCGAAAACCCGGGGAAAAGGCTTAGGCGGCAAATGGTAAAACCAAAGTTGGGCCTTCTTTGCGAGTCTTATTCAAAGCGAACTGTCAAGGGGTCCCATAAATCACCCAACCGTGTAGGAACGCTAAATCAAGGAACATAACACCGGTATGACGGAAACTAGGGTGGCAAGAGTGGAACAAAACACTGGCATAAGGCCGAGCCTTCCACCCTTTACCAAGTATATAGATGTATTAATTATAGCAGATATATATTGTGATATCCCCAACAAGTAAACATGTTCCAAAAGGAACAACATCTCCATGTTCCAACAAGGAACAAACTTTAGCTTCACTCGCAACTAGCAACGCTATAAGAGGGCCGAGCAAAGCGGTAACATAGCCAATCAACGGTTTGCTAGGAAAAGGATGGTTAGGGGCTGACATGGCAATATGGGTGGCATGATATAGCAAGTGGTAGGCATCGCAGCATAGGCATAGCAAAAGAGCGAGCAACTAGCATAGCAAAGATAGAAGTGATTTCGAGGGTATGGTCATCTTGCGCAATGTTCTCGAGTTATCGAAAGCTTGATCCTCGTAAGCGTTCTCAACAGGTTCCTCGTTCACGTACTCGTCTCCCGGCTCTACCCAAAGCAACAACACAAACAAAGGAACCACAATAAATCACGGTGCAATGCACAATCAACATGATGCAAAACATGACATGATATGCGAGATGTGATATGCAATGCGTATGTGCGCTCCGGAAGGTAAATGATGAACCAGGCATCAACTTGGCAAATCAAGTATGCCACTGGAAAGATGAGATGATTTCGGTTGAAATCGATATAAAGATCACCGGAATCGGATGCACGGTTTGGAAATGACAAGCGAAGCAAGAATGGCACAAAACTGCCATTAACAGCATGATGTAAAATGACATGTTCATGAACTTGCTCAAATGCAGAAACTAATGCCACCACTGAGTTGGTGGGATTTTTCACCCAAAAACATATATAATATGTTAGGGTTGCTGTAGAAAATCACCACAAATGCATTAAAGTCAAAACCTACCTAAAATGGTAGGTATGAAATGGCATTTTCCATATTTGGAAACGTCCGAAATGGACTTGCCTGAAATGGAAAGAGAGGCTATCTAGAAATGGAAAGCGGGGATAAGGAAAAAAATAGAAGGAGGAGGGCGCTGAGAGGCTGACTGGTGGGACCCTACTGTCATACTAACAGTGTCAGAATAGGGAATAAAAAGGGGGATATATGCCTCGGGGATCGAACCCGGGTCTCCCCGGTGTGGCTCTGCATCAGCAGCCACTGGGCTAGGCGGGCGTGACTGAAAGGGTAGGGCTTCGGCCCCTTTTAGGTAAACAACCCAGTCGAGCAACTCTGTTGCCATACAGAGTAGACGACGGCGCCGGCGAGGCAACGGCGGTAACCAGTGGGTACAGGGCCTCCGTGGCCGTCTGGGAAGGGAGAAAGCGCGTCAGAAGGGAAAAACAGGCGCTCGATCTCGGCGGTGGCTCGACTTCGGGCCTGGCGTCCATGGCGACCGGCAGCAGCAGCTACGGCGACCTCGGGAAGAGTTGGGTGCGCGCGGGAGCGCGAACGAGCGGCGCGAGCGTGCTACGGGAGCACGATGGGGGTGAGCCAGAGCGGGGAACACGGCACCCACGCATGGGCTAACATCACTGAATCCCAAAACCTTCAGATTACGCCGGAGCACCGGGAGCACAGCAAAGACACGGATCGGCCGAGCCTTACGGGGTCCTAAATGCCATGAAAAGAAAAGGGGGAGGTAGGTGCGTTACCCAGCTCACCCTAGGACACGATGGGGTCGGCGGAGACGTGCTGTAGGCGACGTGAGGGAGCTCAAACTTGGCGGGCTACTGTCCGCGAGGGAGGAGGAAGAGGACGACGGGAAGTAGCGGACTTGCGACCCGAGCGAGGAAGAGGACGACGGGGCGTGGTCGGCGTCGTGGAGGAAGACGACGACGTTGGCGGCGGAGGTGGCGGAGTGCACGCCGGCGACGAGACGCTCTCGATTGCGCTTCGGGGCGGAGCAGCTACGGTGGATCTGATGTTCCTACTCACCTGGCGGCGGCGGCGAGAGGAAGAGGGAAACCCTAGGGGGCGTGAGGACAAGGAGAGGGATAAGTAGGGGGGCTAGGGCGACGGATCGAGCTCGCTTGCTCTCGTGCTCGCGGTCCCCATGGCGACGGCGAGAGGAGAGGGAAAAGGTGGGTGCGGGGAGCAGGGCAGACGCTGCCGAGCGGGGCCGGTATGTCCACGTGGAGAGGATCTAGCGGGGGTGTGCGCGTGCGCAGGTGCACGAAGACAGGGGGAGGGGAACGCGCGGGCTGGCGCGCGCTCAACCAGGCTGCGGGCTGGTTAGCTGGGCCGGCTGGCAGGCAGAAAAAGGCCTCGGCTGGGCTGCGCTGAAACTCTCCCTTTTCTATTTTCCAAACAGGAATAGAAAAAGAAAAGCACAGGGAAAAAAAAGGAGAGGAGTTAGAGTATAGAGAAAATATCCTCAAACTCCTGGAACTCTCCACTATTTTAATAAATTGCATTGGGCATTTTTAAAGGTAGAAAAAATAAGACAAGTTTGAATATAATTCAAACTTGTGTCATTTTTAAACCTGACCAAAACAACTTCAAATAAGGAGACATTTGGCAGAGAGGTTTATGATATGGAGCAAGATTTGCAGGGAGAAGATGAACATTAATTGAGAAAGGAAAAGATAGCACTTGATAAAAGAAGGAAGTAGAGGGAAGGAGGAGGTGGTAATGCAAGTCTTAAGTATGGAACATGCAACAACATAATATGTAAGCGATCACAGCAAGCACATGATGAGGATGGAATGCAAGATGACAAGAGGCACAATGCAATATGGTAAGGTGAGCATGACAAAGAAAAGAGAAAACCACACAACCAAACAAGATGAGGCCAAGCATGACAAAAACCCACAAGAATTGGATGAAGGTCAAGTTGATATATTGCCAAAATGGGAAGTTTTACATCCATGGTGTTACAACACTCCACCATACAAGAGGATCTCGTCCCGAGATCTAGGACTGAAAGAACTCCGGATATTCAGAACGGAGGTGATCCTCGCGCTCCCAGGTAGCTTCTCGGTCGGAATGGTGTGACCACTTCACTTTCAGGAATTTGATTGACTTGTTGCGAGTCTTGCGCCGGTTTCTTCAAGAATAGCAGCGGGTGCTCATGATAAGAGATCTTCTTGAAGGTCAATCTCTTGAAGTTGATAGTGCGTTCAGAGTCTTGAAGCACTTGCGAAGCTGTGACACGTGAAACACATCGTGCACGTTTGCAAAGTTGGATGGAAGCTCAAGTTGATAGGCGAGATCGCCTCTTTTGCCAATGATCTTGAAAGGACCCACGTATCTAGGGGCAAGCTTCCTTTGATACCGGGTTTACGAGTGCCTTTCATTGGAGACGCGGAGGTAGACATGGTCTCCGATTTCAAAAGCCACATCACGGTGCTTATCATCATAATAGCTCTTCCGGCGCGATTACGCAGCTTTGAGATTCTCACGAATGACTTGGCACATTTCTTCCGCTTCGTGATCAAGTCATTGCCAAGAAGTTGGCGTTCACCGTCTCGGACCAATTGAGAGGAGTACGGCACTTTCGCCATAGAGAATTTCGAATGGGGCCTTGCCCAACTCGCTTGGAAGCTGTTTTTGTAGGAGAACTTCGGCATATGGAAGACAATCTTCCCACTTCATGCGAAAGAAATGACACAAGCCCCGAGCATATCTTCAAGGATTTGATTAACTCGCTCAACTTGGCCACTTGTTTGAGGATGGAAAGCTGTCTTTGAACGAATGTTGGTGCCCATGGCCTTCAAAAGAATCCCAAAACTTTGAGGTAAAGATGCTGCCACGGTCTCAAAGAGATCACTTGTGGAATGCCGTGCAAGGAGACAATCTCGAGGTGTATAGCTCGCCAACCGAGCTGCTGTGATGGATTCTTTGATAGGAAGAAAATGAGCCACTTTAGTAAGCTTGTCAATGACAACGAAGATAGCATCATTTCCACGCTTGGACTTTGGAAATCCAGTCACGAAGTCCATTTCAATATGATCAAACTTCCATTCCGGAATAGCAAGAGGTTGAAGGAGACCAGCTGGTCTTTGGTGTTCTGCTTTCACTCTTCTGCAGACATCACACTCATTCACGAATTGAGCAATTTCTCGCTTCATTCGAGTCCACCAATATGACTGCTTGAGGTCATGGTACATCTTCGTACTTCCAGGATGAATGGATAGAAGCAAATTGTGAGCCTCGTTCATAATGACTTTTCTCAGATCACCCTTAGGAACCACAATCCGGTCCTCAAAGAAAAGAGTGTCTTTGTCATCAACGTGGAAGCACTTGTACTTGGAAATGCCCTTGTCGATACCACGTTTCACCTTTTTCACCATGGCATCCAGAAGTTGAGCCTCACGAATCTGATCTTCCAAAGTAGGAGAGACTATGAGGTTGGCAAGAAAGCCTTGAGGAACAACTTGAAGATTCAGCTTGCGGAAAGCTTCACGAGATCCGTGAAAGGGCTTGAGGATTAGGCTGCTGCGATAAGCCTTCCTGCTCAAAGCATCTGCAATGACATTGGCCTTGCCGGAGTATATTCAATACTTGGGTTGTACTCTTGAATCATTTCGACCCATCGAGTCTGCCTGAGGTTGAGGTTGGGCTGAGTGAAGATGTACTTGAGACTCTTGTGATCGGTGAAAATGTCCACTTTCCTTCCCAACAAGAGATGTCTCCACGTTATCAATGCATGGACAAGCTGCCGCCAACTCAAGATCGTGAGTGGGGTAGTTCTTTTCGTTGAGCTTCAATCTGGCGAAGTATAAGCCACAACTCTCTTCTCTTGCATTAACACAGCACCGAGACCTTGAAGAGAAGCATCACAGAAAACTTCAAATGGCTTGGATTCATCAGGAGGAGTCAAGACAGGAGCTGTGACGAGTTTCTCTTTGAGGGTATTGAAAGCAACGTCACACTCAGGAGACCAGACATATTTCACATGCTTCTGGAGAAGGTTGGAAAGAGGCTTTGCAATCTTGGAGAAGTTCTCAACGAATCTTCGGCAATAGCTTGCAAGACCGAGAAAACTGCGGAGCTGCTTGACATTCTGAGGAGGTTCCCAATTCACAATTGCGGACACCTTCTCGGGATTAACAGCGATGCCCTTGGCGGAGATGATATGACCAAGATAAAGCACTTCATCAAGCCAAAATTCACATTTGGAGAACTTCGCATAGAATTGATACTCTCTGAGCTTGTCTAGCACCAATCGCAAATGTTTGGCATGATCCTTCTTATTCTTGGAGAAGACCAAAATATCATCAAGATAGACCAAGACGAATTCGTTGGTGTAGGGATTGAAAATGAAGTTCATCATCCGAGAGAATGTTGGAGGGGCATTGACGAGGCGAAAGACATGACAAGATATTCATAAGAACCAAAGCTTGTTCGAATCTGTCTTGGGAATATCTTGTTCACGAATCGAATCGATGATACCCCATACGAAGGTCAAGCTTGGAGAACACTGTAGCACCTTTGAGTTGCTCGAAAAGCTCATTGATGTTGGGAAGTGGATACTTGTTCTTGATTGTCTTCTTATTCAATGGGCGGTGTCGGCGCAAAAGTCGGTCCGTGCCATCCTTCTTCGGACAAAAGAACACCACAACCCCAAGGAGATGAACTCGGTCCGATCAAACCTAGACGCTCTTGTTCATCTAGCTGCTTCTTCAATTCCTTCAGCTCATCAGGTCCAAGCTTGTATGGGCGCTTGCAAATGGGTTCGATGCCGGGCTCAAGATCGATAACTTGAACTCAAGCGGCGATGAGGAGGCATACCGGAAGCTCTTACGGAAAGACATCTTGGTACTCACAAACATTGGAATCGAGAGATAGCATCAATTCACCCTTCTCATTGAGAGAAAACAACCGAATGGTTTCATCACGAGCGGCATAGATGATCACATCATTAGAAGAGTGAGTCAATTGAATTTCCCAGCAGCACAATCAAGCTGAGCTTTGTCTGATAAAGCCGATCCATTCGAGAATAAGATCAATATCCGAGTCACCGAGAACAATTGGTTTAGCCGAAATCTATAATCGCCCATCTTGATAGAAACATCCGGAACCATGGAGCTTGCATGCATGAATTTACCGGAGAGACAACCGATAATGGTTTAGGCAAATCTTGAAAAACCAACTCATGCTTAGATGCAAAAGGTCTTGAAATGAAAGAATGCGATGCACCAAATCAAATAAGACTTTTGCAGAATATCATTAATCGGAAGATTACCCATTATCACATCGGAAGATTCCTCCGCTTGAGCTGCATCCATCATATTCACCTTTGCAGACTTGGGATTATGCTTGACCACTTTGCATTCTTTGGAAGATTTCACAGAGGAGGAGGCGGAAGCGCCTCTGGTTGAAGTATTTGTTAGCATAGTGACCTTTACATTGACATTTGTTGCAAGTCACCTCGAGAGCGGACGGTGGTAAGGAGCACTTGACCTTGGAGCTTGAGAATTAGACTTGTTCGATAGCTTGGGTTGGGTGGGTGGGAAGATCCACGGCCACCTGAGTTCTTCTCGATAAGGCCGACGGAGCGGAGGAGGAGGAAGGTAAAACTTCTGCTGCTTAGCTGCCACTTGAGAGGAAGAAGAAGACTGAACTGCATCCTGATTCTCTTCTTGGAAGCCTCACATTTGAGCTGGGCAGCTTCTTGCTTGATGCCATGTTGTAGAAATCATCATACTTATCGGCTCAAAAAGCACAAGAGCTAATTGCAGATCTTCTCTTAGACCACCTCTGAATTGATAGATCATACTCTTTTCATCAGTGCGTCTTGCTTAGCAAAGCAAGCGAGCTTACGAACTGGATATTGTATTGATAGACAGACATGTTGCCCTGCTTGAGATTGCGGAACTCCTCACGCTTGCTCTCAACAACACTTTTGAATGTGATGAGCTCTGAAATCACGGCGGAACTCATCCCTGTAATGACACGACCTCCTCTGGAATCTTTGTATTCTTGGTACCACTCAGCAGCTTGATCCTTGAGTTGAAGCGATGCAAACTTGACAAAATCCTCGGTCGACATTGCTACAATCAAAATGCTTGCAGATGTCCACTAACCAATCGTCGACATCGTGGCCTCGACACGTAAACCGAAAGACTTGACTGATTAGCGAGGCCCGGTCGAGAGTAGCAAAGTGCAGCTGATTGTTGCCTTGACCTTGATTTCCTTGATTGCCTTGCCCTTGAGTGCGTTCTTGCAAAAGCTGCAAAATCATCGAGCATTGGCATTGGTGGCTGCCATGATAGCTTGCCGGGCCTCCGAAGGCGGAGGTGGAGGTGGAGGGTTCGGTGATCCCCATCATTGCGATCCGGATTCGGGCGCGTTGGCGGAGCCATCTGAAGAGGGTGACATCCGTTAGTCCTTTGATAGACAAATAGATAAGTAGAATCAGCGGATAGAAATTGCAACATATAGTCTTCACAATAAACATTCGAACAAGAATGAGCGAATGAATTCAAAGTTAATCATCACCGTCCATAAAGGTGAGAAGCCACTTAGATAAAGGATATGGAAACAACATCTGTCTTAGAAACAACTCGAATATCACAATCGAAAACAAAAGATTGGCTTCTAGAATGAGCGGAACAAACACATGATAGAGATTTACGCTCAAAGTGTTAGTGGTGGGGCCCACACGGACACGACGTATAGCGGACGTCACGAATGACAAACAAGGCGTCCCGAATCAGCATAGCCAAGGATTCTTTAAGGCGTCTCGCGACCATCAGAAATCGACCGTGAATGGGCGGACCACTGAGCGTTGAACCCCAATCTCAAATCATACATCCGCCGGAAAGAATATCCTGTAAGCTACTAGAATTCCCACCTATAAACTCCGAAACTTTACGGTTATGCAATCTGGTGTTGGGGATACAGGGGACACAAAATATATCACCCAAACTAACAATACCTAGATCCATTTGTATCCATCCGTCAACACATAACCAAGAAATCCTCGAAATCGTGTACCTCGACCTTGAAAAACATCCGTTATACAAGTCATGGCAATACTCCCTTTTCGCCTCGATCTTTGGGCTATCGGGGTTATCTCACCAACAACTGCACAAAAGAGATTTCGATGTCGGCAAAACTCAGGTATTCCAGAACTGCAACGATAAAATTGTGACGACAACACCTCGGAGCTCAACTCCCCGGGACACTGCCACAACCCCTAAATGTCAGGAGGCACCAAGAACAATGTTCTCGTCACAAAACCATCGGAACGATTCCAAGATACCCACGTGATCCTAAAAAAATTTAGTGAAATTTGAGAAGAGAAGAGTCAAAACACTACGTCAGGAGACCTCACCAGAGCGACGAAGGGACTGGGAAGTAAAAAGAATCCTACTCTCCGATATATATAATCCTAAGACTCAAAACATTTTCCATTCTAGACTCAACAACGCATGACAAACAATCAAGTAGGGGCTCCTAAGTCGGGAAGGCTCGATTACCAACATAGCGCCCTCGATGCGGCTATATCTCCCACGTGTCGAGGCACGACTTAGAGGCATAACCGCATTGAAAGCAATGTCGCAAGTGAGGTAATCTTCACACAACCCATGTAATACATAAGGAAAGAGATACATAGTTGGCTTACGATCGCCACTTCACACAACATAAATAAACATCCATCATCCGAGTACACTCAAGGTCCGACTACGGAACCAAAATAAAAGAAGATACCCCAAATGCTACACGGATCCCGATCGTCCCAACTGAGCACCACTACGATCATCGGGAAAAGACACATAGTAACGACCACGTTCCTCGTCGAACTCCCACTTGAGCTCGGTTGAGTCACCTGCACTGGCATCGTCGGAACCTGCAACTGTTTTGGTAGAATCTGTGAGTCACGGGAACTCAGCAATCTCACACCCGCGAGATCAAGACTATTTAAGCTTATAGGAAGGACAGAGTATTAAAGTGGAGCTGCAGCAAGCGTCTAGCATATATGGTGGCTACATCGCAAAAGAGAGCGAGAAGAGGAGCAAAGCACGGACGCGAAGCTAATAGCGATCAAGAAGTGATCCTGAACTACTTACTTCAGACATAACTCCAACACCGTGTTCACTTCCCGGACTCCGCCGAGAAGAGACCATCACGGTTACACACGATTGATGTGTATTTTATTTGAGGTCAACCGGGTTTTCTACAACGGACATTAACAAATTCCATCTGCCTCATAACCGCGGGCACGGCTTTGAAAGATATTACCTGCGGGGTGTCCCAACAAGCCCATTATAAGCTCTCACGGTCAGCGAAGGATATTCCTTCTACCGGGAAGACCCGATCAATCTCGGAATCCCGGACTACAAGACATTTCGACAGCAATAAAACAAGACCAGCAAAGCCGCCCGAATGTGCCGACAAATCCCGATAGGAGCTGCACATATCTCGTTCTCGAGGCACACCGGATGAGCAGACGTCGGGTTGGCATAAACCCTGATTGCCCAAGGGCGCGGACATCGCTCAAGTTGGACCAGCACTCGAAGGAGAACTGGCCCGGGTTAAAATAAAGATGACCCTCGGGCTCGCGAAAACCCGGGAAAAAGGCTTAGGCGGCAAATGGTAAAACCAAAGTTGGGCCTTCTTTGGGCGAGTCTTATTCAAAGCGAACTGTCAAGGGGTCCCATAAATCACCCAACCATGTAAGGAACGCGAAATCAAGGAACATAACACGGTATGGCGGAAACTAGGGTGGCAAGAGTGGAACAAAACACCGGGCATAAGGCCGAGCCTTCCACCCTTTACCAAGTATATAGATGTATTAATTATAGCAGATATATATTGTGATATCCCCAACAAGTAAACATGTTCCAAAAAGGAACAACATCTCCATGTTCAACAAGGAACAAACTTTAGCTTCACCGCAACTAGCAACGCTATAAGAGGGCTGAGCAAAGCGGTAACATAGCCAATCAGCGGTTTGCTAGGAAAAGGATGGTTAGGGGCTGACATGGCAATATGGGTGGCATGATATAGCAAGTGGTAGGCATCGCAGCATAGGCATAGCAAAAGAGCGAGCAACTAGCATAGCAAAGATAGAAGTGATTTCGAGGGTATGGTCATCTTGCGCAATGTTCTCGAGTTGTCGAAAGCTTGATCCTCGTAAGCGTTCTCAACAGGTTCCTCGTTCACGTACTCGTCTCCGGCTCTACCCAAAGCAACAACACAAACAAAGGAACCACAATAAATCACGGTGCAATGCACAATCAACATGATGCAAAACATGACATGATATGCGAGATGTGATATGCAATGCGTATAAAAGCTCCGGAAGGTAAATGATGAACCAGGCATCAACTTGGCAAATCAAGTATGCCACTGGAAATATGAGATGATTTCGGTTGAAATCGATATAAAGATCACCGGAATCGGATGCACGGTTTGGAAATGACAAGCGAAGCAAGAATGGCACAAAACTGCCATTAACAGCATGATGTAAAATGACATGTTCATGAACTTGCTCAAATGCAGAAACTAATGCCACCACTGAGTTGGTGGGATTTTTCTACCCCAAAAACATATATAATATGTTAGGGTTGCTGTAGAAAAATCACCACAAATGCACAAAGTCAAAACCTACCTAAAATGGTAGGTAACAGAAATGGCATTTTCCATATTTGGAAACGTCCAGAAATGGACTTGCCTGAAATGGAAAGAGAGGGCTATCCAGAAATGGAAAACACGGGGATAAGGGAAAAAAATAGAAGGAGGAGGGCGCTGAGAGGCTGACTGGTGGGACCCTACTGTCATACTAACAGTGTCAGAATAGGGAATAAAAAAAGGGGGGGGAGAAATATGCAGCCTCGGGGGATCGAACCCGGGTCTCCCCGGTGTGGCTCTGCATCAGCAGCCACTGGGCTAGGCGGGCGTGACTGAAAGGGTAGGGCTTCGGCCCTTTTTAGGTAAACAACCCAGTCGAGCAACTCTGTTGCCATACAGAGTAGACGACGGCGCCGGGCGAGGCAACAGCGGTAACCAGTGGCACGGGGCCTCCGTGATCGTCTGGGAAGGAGAAAGCGCGTGCGAGAAGGGAAAAACAGGCGCTCGATCTCGGCGGTGGCTCGACTTCGGGCCTGGCGTCCATGGCGACCGGCAGCAGCAGCTCTGGCGACCTCGGGAAGAGTTGGAGTGCTGAGCGCGAGGCCTTGCGCGCAGCGGCAGCCTTCTGGAGCACGATGGGGGTGAGCGGAGGCGGGGAACACGGCACCCACGCGCGGGCTAACATCACTGAATCCCAAAACCTTCAGATTCGCCGAGCACCGGAGCACAGCAAAGACACGGATCGGCCGAGCCTTACGGGTCCTAAATGCCATGAAAAGAAAAGGGGAGGTAGGTCGTTACCCAGCTCACCCTAGGACACGACGGGTCGGCGGAGGCGTCTTTGTAAGCGGCGAGAGGAGCTCGAACTTGGCGGGCTCTTGTCCATGAAAGCGAGGGAGGAAGAGGACGACGGGAAGTAGCAGACTTGCGACCCAGGCGAGAAGAGGGCGACGGGGACGTAGTCAACGTCGTGGAGGAAGACAGACGATGTTGGCGAGGCGGAGGTGGCCGGAGTGCACGCCGGCGACGAGACGCGCTCTCAGTTGCGCTCGGGACGGAGCAGCTACGGTGGATCTGATGTTCCTACTCACCTGGCGGCGGCGGCGAGAGGAAGAGGGAAACCCTAGGGGGCGTGAGGACAAGGAGAGGGGATAAGTAGGGGGGCTAGGGCGACGGATCGAGCTCGCTTGCTCTCGTGCTCGCGGTCCCCATGGCGACGGCGAGAGGAGAGGGAAAAGGTGGGTGCGGGGAGCAGGGCAGACGCTGCCGAGCGGGGCCGGTATGTCCACGTGGAGAGGATCTAGCGGGGGTGTCTTGGCGTGCTTGAGTGCCGCAGACAGGGGGAGGGAAGCAGGCTGGCCTGGCTGGGCTGGCAGCTCAACAGTGCTGCTGGGCTGGTTAGCTGGGCAGTGGCAGGCGAGAAAAAGGCCTCGGCTGGGCTCTTGCTGAAACTCTCCTTTTCTATTTTCCAAACAGGAATAGAAAAAGAAAAGCACAGGGAAAAAAGGAGAGGAGTTAGAGTATAGAAAAATATCCTCAAACTCTGGAACTCTCCACTATTTTAATAAATTGCATTGGGCATTTTAAAGGTAGAAAAAATAAGACAAGTTTGAATATAATTCAAACTTGTGTCATTAAACCTGACCAAAACAACTTCAAATAAGGAGACATTTGGCGAGAGGGTTTATGATATGGAGCAAGATTTGCAGGAGAAGATGAACATTAATTGAGAAAGGAAAAGATAGCACTTGATAAAGAAGGAAGTAGAGGAAGGAGGAGGTGGTAATGCAAGTCTTAAGTATGGAACATGCAACAACATAATATGTAAGCGATCACAGCAAGCACATGATGAGGATGGAATGCAAGATGACAAGAGGCACAATGCAATATGGTAAGGTGAGCATGACAAAGAAAAGAGAAAACCACACAACCAAACAAGATGAGGCCAAGCATGACAAAAACCCACAAGAATTGGATGAAGGTCAAGTTGATATATTGCCAAAATGGGAAGTTTTACATCCAGGGTGTTACAGCACGTGTCTGCAACCAACCGGCGAAAGTCCTCATTTGTTCACGTGTAATCCAGTCGTCAGACTGCTCCGGGTGTTTGGAGTGTAGAAAATTCTTGTGTTCCTCCATATACGGAGCCACCAAGGCAGAATTCTGTAGAACTGTGTGGTGTGCTTCAGATAGAGAAGGCCCATCCATACATATTATTTGATCCCTTCCTAGCGTGCCTTTTCCATCCAGTCTGCCCTTATGCCGCGATTCAGGAACACCAATCAGCTTAAGGTCAGGAATAAAGTCAATACAGAACTCAATGACCTCCTCATTTTCATGGCCCTTCGAGATGCTTCCTTCTGGCCTAGCACAGTTATTAACATATTTCTTCAAGACTCCCATGAACCTCTCAAAGGGGAACATATTGTGTAGAAATACAGGACCCAAAGCGTTAATCTCTTCAAAAGGTGAACTAGGGCGTGTGTCATGATGTTGAAGAAGGATGGTGGGAACACCAACTCGAAACTGACAAGACATTGCACCAAATCATTATGTAAGCTTGGTATGATTTCTGGATCGATTACCTTCTGAGAGATTGCATTGAGGAATGCACATAGCTTCAAAATGGCTAATCGAACATTTTCGGTAGAAGCCCCTCAATGCAACCGAGCGATTCGTCATAATCATGTGGCAGTCATGAGACTTTAGGTTCTAGAACTTTTCTCTACCATATTTATTATTCCTTTATATTCAAAGAGAAGCGGAGGGTACCTTCATACTGAACAGGCATTCAAAGAAGATTTCCTTCTCTTCTTTGGTAAGAGCCTAGCTGGCCTGACCCTGATGTATGCCATCTTTTCTGTGCATACGTTGCTGGTCCTCCCGTGCCTCCGGTGTATCTTTTGTCTTCCCATACACGCCCAAGAAGCCAAGCAGGGTCACACAAGATTCTTCACCACGTGCATCACGTCGATTGAGGAGCGGACCTCTAGGTCTTTCCAATAGGGCAGGTCCCAAAATATAGATTTCTTCTTCCACATGGGTGTGGGTCCGTAAGCGTCCTTCGGAACAGGTTGTCTGCCAGGACCCTTTCCAAAGATTACCTTCAAATCCTTGACCATATCATGTACATCAGCACCAGTCCGGTGGTGAGGCTTCGTCCGGTGATCCGCCTCACCTTTGAAATGCTTGCCTTTCTTTCTTACGGGATGCCTGCTCGGAAGAAATCGACGATCTCCCAGGTACACATTCTTCCTACAACTATCCAAATATATATGGTCGGTATCATCCAAACAGTCGTGCATCCGTGGTATCCCTTGTTTATGCATCACGAAGGCTCTTGAGAGCAGGCCAATCATTGATGGTCACGAACAGCAACGCCTTTAGGTCAAATTCTTCCTGTTTGTGCTCATCCCACACACGTACACCTTTTCCATTCCACAGTTGTAATAGTTCTTCAACTAATGGCCTTAGGTACACATCAATGTCGTTGCCGGGTTGCTTAGGGCCTTGGATGAGCACTGGCATCATAATGAACTTCCGCTTCATGCACAACCAAGGAGGAAGGTTATACAAACATAGAGTCATAGGCCATGTGCTATGGTTGTTGCTCTGCTCCCCAAAAGGATTAATGCCATCTGCGCTTAGACCAAACCATACGTTCCTTGGGTCACCTGCAAACTGCTCCCTATACTTCCTCTCAATTTTTCTCCACTGCGACCCGTCAGTGGGTACTCTCAACTTTCCGTCTTTCTTACGGTCTTCTCCGTGCCATCACATCGCCTTGGCATGCTCTTTGTTTTGGAACAAACGTTTCAACCATGGTATTATAGGAGCATACCACATCACCTTCGCAGGAATCTTCTTCCTGGGGTGCTCGCCCTCGACATCACCAGGGTCATCGCGGCTGATCTTATAGCGCAATGCACCGCATACCGGGCACGCATTCAAATCCTCATACTCACCGCGGTAGAGGATGCAGTCATTAGGGCATGCATGTATCTTCTGCACCTCTAAACCTAGAGGGCAGACAGCCTTCTTCGCTTCGTACGTACTCTCGGGCAATTCGTTGTCCTTTGGAAGCATATTCTTTATCATTACCAGCAACTTTCCAAATCCCTTGTCAGATAGATCATTCTCTGCCTTCCATTGCAGCAATTCCAGTGTGGTGCCTAGCTTTTTCTTGTCACCTTCGCAATTCGGGTACAACAATTTCTTGTGATCCTCTAACATGTGCTGCAACTTCTTCTTCTCCTTTTCACTTGCGCAGTTTCTCTTTGCATCGGCAATGGCCCGACCTAGATCATCAGGGGGCTCATATGATGCCTCTCCTTCAGCTTCTTCCCGCATGGCCGGCTCAGCTTCTTCCCCCATTGTTGTATCATCGTATTCAGGGAAACCATGGCCAGGATAGCTATCGTCGTCCTCTTCTTCTTCATTGTCTTCCTTCATAACCCCTCTTTCTCCGTGCTAGGTCCAAACATTATAGTGGGGCATGAAACCGAACTCAAACAGGTGGACGTGAATGGTTCTTGAGTTAGAGTAATAGTGACCATTCTTACAGCCAGCACATGGACAAGGCATAAAACCATCCGCCCGCTTGTTTGCCTGAGCCGCAATCAGAAAAGTATGCACGCCATCAATGAACTGGGGAGAGCATCGGTCATCATACATCCATTGCCGGCGCATCTTCATTACACACCACGGAATAGACCAAATTAATACAAGTTCATACAACACTTAAATGCAACATACAAATAACTCTCTAGCTAAAGAATTTAAATCAACAACAAATGCGATCAAGATTGCAACTAAGGTAACAATTGATCCAATAGCATAATGATACCAAGCCACACTATCAATGGCATATTTTCTAATCTTTCTAATCTTCAACCGCATTTTCTCCATCTTGATCTTGTGATCATCGATGACATCGGCAACATGCAACTCCAATTCCATCTTCTCCCCCTCAATTCTTTTCAATTTTTCTTTCAAATACTCATTTTCTCTTTCAACTAAATTTAACCTCTCGACAATAGGGTCGGTTGGAATTTCCGGTTCACATACCTCCTAGATAAAAATATCTATGTCAACTTGATGGGCACAATTTGTCATAAACACGAAATGCAACAAATAGTTTTAAAAGAGAATATACCACATCCGAATCATAACACGGACGAGGGCCGGCGGGGACGGATATCAAAACCATGGCACTATGTATAAAAAACAACGTACGGGTAAGATAATTATACAAGTAACTATATATCTAAATCATACAAACATGATTTTTTTATATAAAAAAGATAAGACAAGAGGCTCACCACAAGGTGGTGCCAGTGACGGGTCGGTGCGGACGATCGACGGTGGTTACGACGGAGACGGGAAGGCACTAAGTAAACCACACCTACATATGCAAACTATGAGTTATTTTAAGCTCAAATTGCATATAAATCAAATATACTACCACATATAATTCCTCCCAAATTATAACCCACAAATTAATCACTATATAAAGCATTGCAAGAGCTAATCTAGCAATGAGAGATGAAAGGACAAAGTTGCTAACCTTTGTGATCACTTGAATGGATGGGGGCCATCAAATCTTGACAAAATTTGAGCAAAATGTGTGATGAGCTCGAGGGGGCGAAGAGGAAGAACAGAGAGGAGGAGAGGGGAAAGGGGAAGAACAGAGCGAGCTGGACAAAGGGTTTATATGCAGGATGACCTATAGTACCGGTTCTTGCCACGAAACCGTACTAAAGGTGCTCGACGGGCCCTAGTATGACAAAATCCTACCACCACACCCTTTAGTACTGGTTCATGGCACGAACCGGTGCTAAAGGTTCCGCACGAACTGGTAATAAAGAGAGCGGCCTGCCTAGCCATCGGAACCGGCACTAATGGTCACATTAGTGTCGGCTCAATTTCAAACCGGGACTAATGAGCTGCACATTAGACCCTTTTTCTACTAATGTCGGATCATAACACCTTTTTCCTTCATAGATTTCTTTGCCTCTTGCATATCTTCAGGACTGAGATATAATATACCCCTTTCTTCAGAGTAGGTTTAGGCGGTGGTTCAGGAATAGTCCAATCATCATAATTTTTCAACATGTTATTCAATAATTCTTCAGATTGAGCAATAGTTTGTTCCCTGAAAACACAACTAGCACAACTATCTAGGAAGTCCCTAGAAGCATCGGTTAGTCCATTATAGAAGATATCAAGTATTTCATTTTTCTTAAGAGGATGATCAGGCAAAGCATTAAGCAACTGGCAAAGCCTCCCCCAAGCTTGTGGGAGACTCTCTTCTTTAGTTTGAACAAAGTTAAATATTTCCTGTAAGGCAACTTGTTTCTTATGAGCAGGAAACTATTTTTCTGAGAAGTAGTAGATCATATCCTGGGGACTACGCACACAACCAGGAGTAAGAGTATTGTACCAAGCTTTCGCATCACCCTTTAATGATAAAGGAAATAATTTGAGAATAAAGTAGTATCGAATTTTCACATCATGAGTAAAAAGGGTGGCTATATCATTCAACTTAGTATGATGTGCCACAACAGTTTCAGTTTCATAACCATGGAAAGGATCAGATTCTACCAAAGTGATTAATTCTGGGTCGACAGAGAATTCATAATCCTTATCAGCAATAGCAGTAGGTGAAGTAGCAAACTTAGGATCACATTTCATACTAGCATTCAGAGATTTTTCTTTATACTTGTGTAATAATTTCTCTAGATCATCTCTATCCTTACAAGCAAGAATATCTCTAGTTGCCTCTTCACTCATAACATAGCCTTTCGGTACCTTAGGCAATTCATATCTAGGAGAGCTAGCTCTAGCAAGTGTTTCAGGAGTTTCAGTTTCAAGGTCATCATCAGATTCAACAACATCATGTTGTACTACTCTAGCAATTGGTTCATCAAGAAATTCACCAAGTGGCACATCATCATTATCAAGCATGGTACTAGCATCATCATAAGCATCATTCATAGCAGAAGTAGCATCATCAATAACTTGCGACATATCAGAATTAATTGCATATGGTGGTGGTGTTGCAAGTTTACTCATAACAGAAGGTGAATCTAAAGCAGAACTGGATGGCAGTTCCTTACATCCCCTTGTCCTTGAGGGAAATATATTAGTCTTTGGATCCTTCAGATTCTTCATAGTGATAAATTGATAATAATCCCAAGTGACTCAACAAATATAGATATGCTCCCCGGCAATAGCGCTAGAAAAAGGTCTTAATAACCCACAAGTATAGGGGATCGCAACAGTTTTCGAGGGTAGAGTATTCAACCCAAATTTATAGATTTGACACAAGGGGAGCCAAAGAATATTTGAAGGTATTAGCAGTTGAGTTGTCAATTCAACTGCACCTGGAGATTAATTATCTGCAGCAAAGTGATTAGTAGCACAGTAATATGATAGTTTTGATGATAGCAGCAGTAGCAATAGTAATGGTAACAGTGATAGCAGTGATATTGTAGCAGTAACGATAGCGGTAGCAACAGTAGTAACTTAGCAGAAACAATATAAGATAAATTCGTAGGCATTGGATAGGTGACCTGTTGGATGATATTCATCATGTGATAGTTATAACCTAGGGCGATACGACACTAGCTCCAGTTCATCGATATAATGTAGGCATGTATTTCGTAAATAGTCAGACGTGCTTAATTAAAAGAACTTGCATGACATCTTTTGTCCTACCCTCTCGTGGCAGCGGGGTCCATATTGGAAACTAAGGGATATTAAGGCCTTCTTTTAATAGAGAAACGGAACAAAGCATTAACACATAGTGAATACATGAACTCCTCAAACTTCGGTCATCACCGAGAGTGGGCCCGGTTGTTGTCACTCCGGGGTTGTCGGATCTTAACACGTAGTAGGTGACTATAACTTGCAAGATCGGATCTAACACATGGATATAATGATGAATTCATAAACGGTTCAGATCTGAGTTCATGGCACCCGGGCACAAAGTGGCAAGCATTAAGCATAGCAAAGTCATAGCAACATCAATCTAAGAACATAGTGGATACTAGGGATCGGGCCCTAACAAAACTAACTCGATTACATGATGAATCTCATCCAACTCCTCACCGACCAGCGAGCCTACGAAGGAATTACTCACTCCCGGTGGGGAGCATCATGGAATTTGCGATGGAGATGGGTTAGTGATGACGAAGAATGAAGATCCCCCTCTCTTAAGCCCCAAACGGACTCCTGATATGCCCTCCCGAGGAAGAACAGGGCTTGGCGGCGGCTCCATCTCGTGGATCGTGATAATTCTTTCTCCCTGGTTTTTTTCTAGAAATATGTGATTTTATAGTATCAGGGGGGTCGTCAAACCAGGTGGGTACAACCCACCTGGGCGCGCCAGAAGAGGGGGGCGCGCCCTGGTGGGTTGTGCCCACCCAGGGGCCCCTCTCTGGTGGGTCTTGGCTCCAAAAATCCTCTTTTATTCCATAAAATTCCTCGCAAAGTTTCGTCCCATTCCGAGAACTTTTATTTCCGCACAAAAACAACACCATGGTAGTTCTGCTGAAAATAGTGTCTGTCTGGGGTTAGTTTCATTCAAATCATGCAAATTAGAGTCCAAAACAAGAGGAAAAGTGTGAGAAAAGTCGATACGTTGGATATGTATCAACTCCCCCAAGCTTAAACCTTTGCTTGTCCTCAAGCAATTCAGTTGATAAACTGAGTGAAAAAGAAAAACTTTTATGAATTCTTTTGCTCTTGTTTGCATAAATAAGCTTAAACAGCAACTAGGTTTTCAGCCAACATTATAACTGACCATATCAACAATAACATTTAAAGATTATAATGACTCATATCAATGACATAATCAGCTAGTGAGCAATAAAAAAATATCTCAAACAGCAACACGTTGTCAAAATAACCATGATATAGTATGACAATAGTGGTATCCCGCTAGCCCTTTCTGAGACCGCAAAACATAAATGCAGAGCACCTCCAAAGTTCAAGCAGCGACTAAACATTGTAATTCATGGTAGAAAAAATCCAGTCATGATGCACCCAACATTAGCTACACATAATGCATAAATCATGACAGTTGTGCTCTACTCAGTTTCTGGCACTTGTTTTGAAGGTGGTGACACAACATAAAAGTAAATAGATAGTCCCTTCACAGAGGGAAGCAGTGATTTGTAGAGGTGCCAGAGCTCAATTTTTAAAACAGAGATAAATGATATTTTGGGATATGCACCCTTCTTATTCACTTCACGACCATCAGTTATCAACATCTTCATGCTAAGCATGCTAGTGGCAGTTCCCAAGCAATAATAGTAAATGTTTACTCCCCCTCCACCATCAATCAAACTCCACGGCTTGTCCGATACAACGTGTGTCGTCCATACCAACATCAGTCTCGGGGGAGTTTTGTTTAATTATTTGCATTTTGGAGTTTGGGACTGGGAATCCCTATTACCGCCCATTTTCTCGTGCGATGGCGAGTGAATAAACACTCGACCTGAGAATAACCCGCTTAGCATGGAAGATACCGACCACCTCGTGTCATTTCATGAACGATCCAGGCACACAAAAAGGATATTTTTTAGAAGTTTTTAGAGGTGGCACGTGCAAATTTACTTAGGATGGCAGGGTAATACCGCATATAGGTAGGTATGGTGGACTCATCTAGAATAACTTTGGGTTCTAGATTTTTTTTATGTACAAGCAGATTTCCCACTTAGTACAGGCGAAGGCTAGCAATTAAGATTGAGAAGCGGCCAGCTAGAGAGCAACAACGATCATAACCATGCATTATGCATAAGTAACATTGGACACTAGCATGAGTAGGATATGGACACCATGAACATAAATATCATAGAGTCTATGTTGGTTTTGATTCAACTACATGCATGAACATGTGCCAAGTCAAGCCACTCAAACATTTAGAGGAGGATACCATATCATCATACTACATCACAATCATTTTAACACTATGTTGATATCCAAGATAAATCATTATCAATTCCCAGCTACTTATGCATGGCATGAGAAACTATAATCTCTAATTTTCATTGCAAACATGTTTAATCATAATGGGCTGAATCATGGATACTAGGTTAAACATATTTACAAAAATAGAACAAGTCGAGTTCATACCAGTTTCTCCCTGCCACGGCCAGTTCATCGGATGTCGTCATTATTGCCTTTCACTTGCACGACCGAACGATATGAAAATAATAATAGTGCAAGAGTGCCATGGACTAAGATGGAATCTGCAAACATTTTATTTACCAGGTAAAATGTGCTCTTACTAGTTCAACAATTATTCATATGAGAGCCACTCAACATTTTCATTGTGGTCTCCTCCTTGGTACAACTCGAATAAAAAGAAAAGAAATTCAGAGAAACACACTGAAATGTTTTTGGAGTTTTTGGTTTTCTAGAACGGGCAAATAAAAGGGAAAAGCATAAACGAGAAAAACTATTTACACGGGAAAGCTCCCAACAAGCAAAAGAAAAACAAGGAAATCTTTTTGGATTTTCTTTCAATATTACTACTAAGCATGCATAGAAAGTAAACTAGCTAGAACTATTTTTATTTGTTTTTTCTAGAGTTTTTCAAACACACAAGAAGAAAGCAAGAAAATAAATCTAAGCATGAATGATACAATGTAAAAGTGTGAACACCGACAATATGAAGTATGTGGACATGAATATATGTTGCTGACAAACACGTACTGCCCCAAGCTTAGGCTTTTGGCCTAACTTGGTAGTCAATCAGTAGCCTAGAGGGTAGTGGGGTTGCTGAGGAGCGGGCATCCACTCGTCCCACTGCTGAGGCTCCTCATGTGCTGCCTCCACAGCAGCATGAGCGTTCCGGTAGGTGATGATGTCTGCAGGCATAATCTTGTATCTGCCCCTGGCAACAGGATCAAACAAAGCAGGAGCAGGCAATGGAATAATATCCCGAGTGTTTACACTAAAAACCAGATTGTACGGAATAGGGATGTTAGGAGATCTGTCATCAGTAAAATGGTGGGGATCCATGGCTGCTCGGTCTAGGTAAACCCTAGTCAGAGGGTAGTCATGAGGGCGTATCTCAACCTCAAAGTGAGCCGCCAAACGAGTAGCAAAAATCCCACCATGTATTTGACCCTGAGATTTATTAAGATGCAGGCGACAAACAATCCCAAGCTATAAGTGTTGTCACCCTCCAGTGCCTGGCGTAAAACAGCAAAGTCTGGTGCGCTGAGCGCGCCTACTTTCTTTCTAGCAAGCAGACACTTGGCAACAAATAAATCAAAATAATGTACCGCAGGAAAGTGTAAGCTAGCAACCGTGGTGGCCGACACTCCTCTCTCATCCCCCACCGTCAAATTGCGATAAAAGGCCTCAAACTCGACCGGCCTAGGCTCAACCAAGCTTCCATTAGAAGGGATCATGCATACGTTGCAAAATTCAGTAAGTGGTATCTGATGATTTTCAGCATATAAATCAAAGCTCACTTCAGGAGGATTATTCCTAGGCAGGAAAGTGAAACGTTGAACAAAGATGTTTGTGAGGATTTGGTGCTGATCACACTCATCTGCAATGAAGTCGATGAGGTTGGCATTAGCAATATATTGCATGAACTCCTCAAAAATTTCAGCCTCTTGTAGGAACGGGGTGTGCAGCCATTCGCACGGCCGTACTTCCGCAAACCTCCGAGGGTGGAGATCACTGTCAGAAGACTCCCAAATAACACCCTTGGAGTTCTTCCTCGAGCCAAACTTCCTGGAGATATTCATGTTCGCGTACAATTTTCTGAAGAAATTTTTTTTAGGTGACAAAAATTTGTCAACAAAACTTCACAAAATTGATAGCAACTACTCCTAGGGATACATAGAGGCCATAGCAAGCATTCAAACTACTTAGAACACTAAGAATTCAACATGCAAACTCATCTACAGAAGCACCAAGTGTAGCTAACTATTCAAAATATAAACCACTAAAACAAAAACTAATTGAACAAATGGTGGAGTCACATACCAAGCAACAATCCCTCGAAACAGTTTCGGAAACGGAGCTTCGAGCAAAGAGATCGAAATCCGCGGGTTTGAGATCAAAAACACAGGAGAGAGATCAGTGGGGATTTTTTCTGAAGGTAAGGGATGATGTGGGCTAAAGTGATAAGTGAGGGGGCCACGTGGGGACCACAACCCACCAAGGCGTGCATGGGGGTCCTGGCGCGCCCAGGTGAGTTGTGTCCACCTGGTGCACCTCCCTCTGGTATTATTTGCACCGAAAATTCTTAAATATTCAGAAAAAAATCATATCAGGTTTTCAGAGTATTCTGAGAACTTTTATTTTTGGGTCATTTTTATTGCACGGGAAATTCAGAAAACAGACAAAATATGGCATTTTATTTTATTTAACTAACAAAAACAGAAAACAAAAGGTAGGTTCAGAAAGTAGTGCTTACTAAATTCGTCGACTCCATACCATTCAAAAATGATTCATTAATAAGGTTGATCAGGTCTTATTAACAACCACTTTCGATTAGCATGAAATCGTGAATCACTAAGTTACCTCAATGGGGATATGCATTTCCCCAACAATAAGCATTTCATATTTCTTTTTGACAGTAGGTAGAGGTATTTGAAATCTTCCAATAGTGATTGTCGAAGATTTTTCAATAACATTGATACCATTTACTTGGAATTGTTTTATCGGAAAGTGCACCGTATGCTCATTACCATTGATATGAAAAGTGACCTTGCTTTTATTGCAATCAATAACATCCCCTGCAGTATTGGAGAAGGGTCTACCAAGAATAATCAACATGTTGTCGTCCTCGGGCATCTCAAGTATAACAAAGTCAGTCAAAATAGTAACATTAGCAACAACAACGGGCACATCCTCACAGATACCGATAGGTATGGCAGTTGATTTGTCAGCCATTTGCAAAGACATTTCAGTAGGTGTGACCTTATTCAAGTCAAGTCTTTTATATAAAGAGAAAGGCATAACACTAACACCAGCTCCTAAATCACACAAAGAAGTTCTCACATAATTCTTTTTGATAGAGCAAGGTATAGTTGGTATACTCGGATATCCAAGTTTTTTAGGTACTCCATCCTTAAAATTATAGTTAGCAAGCATAGTGGATATTTCAGCTTTCGGTAATTTCCTCCTATTTGTGATGATGTCTTTCATATACTTTGCATAAGGGTGCATTTTTAAGATGCCAGTCAAGCGAGTACGCAAAAAGACTGGCCTCGGCATTTCAGCAATGCATTCAAATTCTTCATCAACTTTCTTTTTAGTTGACTTGGGTGGAAAAGGCATAGGTTTTTGAACCCACGGTTCTCTTTCTTTACCGTGTTTTCTAGCAACAAAGTCTCTTTTGTCATATCTTTTATTCTTAGGTTGTGGGTTATCAAGATCAACAGGTGGTTCTATCTCAACATCATTATCTGGTTCT
This sequence comes from Aegilops longissima, assembly GCA_021605205.1. Taxonomy (NCBI): domain Eukaryota; kingdom Viridiplantae; phylum Streptophyta; class Magnoliopsida; order Poales; family Poaceae; genus Aegilops; species Aegilops longissima. The sequence goes on along the minus strand of CM038676.1, from coordinate 566,099,853 downwards.
TTATCATTATTTGGTTGAGTGTCTTCATGAACCTCATCATTATCTTTTTCATTATCACTAGGTGGATGTTCATTACCAGATTTAGTTTCAGCATCAGAATATAGGTTTCATTTTCATTATCAAGATGTTTGTCTATTTCAGGTTCACTAGAAGCATGCAAAGTCCTATCATTTTTCTTTTTCTTTTTCTTTTTAGAAGGACTAGGTGCATTACCATTAGCTCTTTGTGAATCTTGTTCAATTCTTTTTGGGTGTCCCTCAGGATAAAGTGGTCCCTGAGTCATTTTACTTCCTCTAGTTGCAACTCTAACAGCAAAGTCATGTATATTATGATTCATTTCATCAAGTAATTCTCTTTGTGATTTAGCAACTTGTTCCAACTGGGTTTGAACCATAGAAGCATGTTTTCCAACACCTCTAACATCATTTGAGATTCTAAATAACAAGTCACTCAAGCGAGCAATCATATCAGAATTATATTTCAATTGTTTCATAACATTTGCATTGAAGTGGTCTTGTTTTCTAATGTAATTGTCAAACTCATAAAGGCATTGACTAGGATGTTTATTATGAGGATCATCACTATCATTGAATTTCATTAAAGATTTTACCTCTACCACCTTCGGGGGTGGTGTATCAAGCCCATGTATTTCTTCAATAGGAGGTAAATTTTTAACATCCTCAGCTTTAACACCTTTTTCCTTCATAGATTTCTTTGCCTCTTGCATATCTTCAGGACAGAGATATAATATACCCCTCTTCTTTGGAGTAGGTTTAGGCGATGGTTCAGGAATAGTCCAATCATCATAATTTTTCAATATGTTATTCAATAATTCTTCAGCTTGAGCAATAGTTTGTTACCTAAAAACCCAACCAGCACAACTATCTAGGAAGTCCCTAGAAGCATCGGTTAGTCCATTATAGAAGATACCAAGTATTTCATTTTTCTTAAGAGGATGATCAGGCAAAGCATTAAGCAACTGGCAAAGCCTCCCCCAAGCTTGTGGGAGACTCTCTTCTTTAGTTTGAACAAAGTTAAATATTTCCTGTAAGGCAACTTGTTTCTTATGAGCAGGAAACTATTTTTCTGAGAAGTGGTAGATCATATCCTGGGGACTACGCACACAACCAGGAGTAAGAGTATTGTACCAAGCTTTAGCATCACCCTTTAATGAGAAAGGAAATAATTTGAGAATAAATTAGTATCAAATTTTCTCATCATGAGTAAAAAGGGTGGCTATATCATTCAACTTAGTAAGATGTGCCACAACAGTTTCAGCTTCATAACCATGGAAAGGATCAAATTCTACCAAAGTGATTAACTCTAGGTCGACAGAGAATTCATAATCCTTTTCAGCAATAGCAGTAGGTGAAGTAGCAAACTTAGGATCACATTTCATTCTAGCATTCAGAGATTTTTCTTTATACTTGTGTAATAATTTCTCTAGATCATCTCTATCCTTACAAGCAAGAATATCTCTAGTTGCCTCTTCACTCATAACATAGCCTTCTGGTACCTTAGGAAATTCATATCTAGGAGAGCTAGCTCTAGCAAGTGTTTCAGGAGTTTCAGTTTCAAGCTCATCATCAGATTCAACAACATCATGTTGTATTACTCTAGCAATTTGTTCATCAAGAAATTCACCAAGTGGCACATCATCATTATCAAGCATGGTACTAGCATCATCATAAGCATAATTCATAGCAGAAGTAGCATGATCAATAACTTGCGACATATCAGAATTAATAGCATACGGTGGTGGTGTTGCAAGTTTACTCATAACAAAAGGTGAATCTATAGCAGAACTGGATGGCAGTTCCTTACATCCCCTTGTCCTTGAGGGAAATATATTAGTCTTTGGATCCTTCAGATTCTTCATAGTGATAAATTGATAATAATCCCAAGTGACTCAACAAATATAGATATGCTCCCCGGCAACAGAGCTAGAAAAAGGTCTTGATAACCCACAAGTATAGGGGATCGCAACAGTTTTCGAGGGTAGAGTATTCAACCCAAATTTATAGATTTGACACAAGGGGAGCCAAAGAATATTTGAAGGTATTAGCAGTTGAGTTGTCAATTCAACTGCACCTGGAGATTAATTATCTACATCAAAGTGATTAGTAGAACAGTAATATGATAGTTTTGATGATAGCAGCAGTAGCAATAGTAATGGTAACAGTGATAGCAGTGATATTGTAGCAGTATCGATAGCGGTAGCAACAGTAGTAACTTAGCAGAAAGAATATAAGATCAATTCGTAGGCATTGGATCGGTGACGTGTTGGATGATATTCATCATGTGACAGTTATAACCTAGGGCGATACGGCACTAGCTCTAGTTCATCGATATAATGTAGGCATGTATTCCGTAAATAGTCATACGTGCTTTATTAAAAGAACTTGCATGACATCTTTTGTCCTACCCTCTCATGGTTGCGGGGTCCATATTGGAAACTAAGGGATATTAAGGCCTTCTTTTAATAGAGAAACGGAACAAAGCATTAACACATAGTGAATACATGAACTCCTCAAACTACGGTCATCACCGAGAGTGGGCCCGGTTGTTGTCACTCCGGAGTTGTCGGATCTAAACACGTAGTAGGTGACTATAACTTGCAAGATCGGATCTAACACATGGATATAATGTTGAATTCATAAACGGTTCAGATCTGAGTTCATGGCACCCGGCCCCAAAGTGACAAGCATTGAGCATAGCAAAGTCATAGCAACATCAATCTAAGAACATAGTGGATACTAGGGATCGGGCCCTAACAAAACTAACTCGATTACATGATGAATCTCATCCAACTCCTCACCGACCAGCGAGCCTACGAAGGAATTACTCACTCCCGGTGGGGAGCATCATGGAATTGGCGATGGAGATGGGTTAGTGATGACGAAGAACGAAGATCCCCCTCTCTGAAGCCCCAAACGGACTCCAGATATGCCCTCCCGAGGAAGAACAGGGCTTGGCAGCGGCTCCATCTCGTGGATCGCGATAATTCTTTCTCCCTGATTTTTTTCTGGAAATATGTGATTTAATAGTATCAGGGGGGTCGTCAACGGGGCCACCAGGTGGGTACAACCCACCTGGGCGCGCCAGGAGAGGGGCGTGCGCCCTGGTGGATTGTGCCCACCCAGGGGCCCCTCTCTGGTGGGTCTTGGCTCCAAAAATCCTCTTTTATTCCATAAAATTCCTCGCAAAGTTTCGTTCCATTCCGAGAACTTTTATTTCCGCACAAAAACAACACCATGGTAGTTCTGCTGAAAATAGCGTCTGTCCGGGGTTAGTTTCATTCAAATCATGCAAATTAGAGTCCAAAACAAGAGGAAAAGCGTGAGAAAAGTCGATACGTTGGGGACGTATCGGAAAGTTGCATGCTAGTGTGTGAATTCTTGAAAATGGTCAGAATGTGATAAAATGTTGAAACATTTTGCACAATAAGCTATGATAAATTTTCTATAGTTTTGTAATTTTTTCAGATATTGTAAAGTTAGAGAAGTATGAATCTTCTTACATTCTTTACAGACTGTCCTGTTTTGGCAGATTACTATTATGTTTGCATTGTTTGCATATGTTTTCTTGTTTAATAATTCTATTTGAGAATAGGAGTATTAAATATGCAGATGCATTTAGTATGCAATGTTGAATAATAATTTTAGTGATTTTCTATAGTAGAGAATGATAAAGTTATTGCATTGATTTATACTAACTTATCTCACGAGTCTTGTTGAGTTTTGTGTGGATGAAGTTTTTAATAATTACGGAAACCGTGTTATGAGAAGGATGAATAAGACACAAGAGGTCAAGCTTGGGGATGCCCAAGGCATCCCAAGATAATATTTCAAGAAATCTTAAGCATCTAAGCTTGGGGATGCTCCAATAGGCATCCCACCTTTCTCCATCAACAATTATCGGTTAGCCTCGGTTAAACCTAAGTTTTTGCTTCTTCACATGATGTGTGCTATTCTTAGAATGTCATTTTATTTTGTTTTTTTGTTGTTCTAATACAATACTTAGATCTAAAAGTTTTTAAATAAGAGAGAGTCCTCAAATATCTACCTATTTACTTAACTACTCGCTTGATCTTCACTTATATCTTTTTGGAGTAGTTTGTCATTTACTCTTGTGCTTCACTTATATCCTATGAGTAAATTATTGAATGAATTGAATATCATGAAGTTGAAATTATATGTTCAAATCATGCCTAGTAGTATCTTCACATTAGGTTTCGAAAATGAAATCTTTTGAAGCTTGACAATCACAATATTTGTCATACAAGCAATTTATGAATGATTAGTATAAGGAAGAGAACTTTCACATGCAAATATATTTTCTTGGACATCTTCTATGATTGTGAATACCCATTAATTATTTTTGAACTTGAGCAAATCAGTTGAAGTTGGACAAGGAAGACTACGTAATGAGTTATGGTTGTGTATATTTTCGTAGAAGTTATCTTGTCATGGATCCTCCAACATGTGGTGTTTCCCTAGGATCTTTTGCTAGCCAAAAATTCGTACTAAGTGGACATACTAATTGTGCATCCGAAAACCCTTAAACCCATTTTCTTTCCATGAGTGTCCACCATACCTACCTATGGATTGAATAAGATCCTTCAAGTAAGTTTTCATCGCTGCATAAAGCAATAAAAATTGCTCCTAAATATGTTTGATCTTTTATTTTTAAGGGAAAATTGAGCGTTTACGAACTTGTGATGGCAAAGTAATAAAAGCGACAGACTGCATAATAAAGGTTGCTATCATAACGGGCAATATAACGGGATGTTCCTTTGCATTAAGAGCTTGGGCATCCAAATAAAAAGCGCATGACAACCTCTGCTTCCCTCTGCGAAGGGCCTAACTTTTACTTTTTCAGTATTTACTTGTATGCAAGAGTCAATAGTATGCATTCTCATTTCAACCTCAATTATTCTCTAGTTGCCAAGCATCATGTGGTTGGGAAAGATCTAGGCACATATGACCAGTCAAATATATTTGATCATGACTTATTATTGTTGATAGATATCTCTATGATAAATGAGTTGGGAGGCAAAATATTAAGCCCCTATCTTTCTCTGAGTTCGATGGATGCCATTTTTTGTAAGAATATGCTTTGAGTACTAGCGATCATGGAAGACTATATGATGATTGAGTATGTGGAGCTCTTACTTAGACTCTATTGAATAAGTTGAATTGCAATTGTTTGGTGACTAAGAATATAGGTTGTTGAGTTTCAAGAGAATTCATTGTTTGAACCTTAACATGTGAATTGGTTGCTATTTTAACATGAGAAGTTTTACGAGAAAGAATTGATGTTATGATGCTAGAAAAACTGATTGAAATTATCATTGATCAAACTTATGCACTTTGCTAGCATTCACACTTCATAAATTATTTATTTTATCGTTTACCTACTCGAGGACGAGTAGGAATTAAGCTTGGGGTTGCTGATACGTCTCCAACGTATCTATAATTTATGAAGTATTCATGCTATTATATTATCATTCTTGGATGTTTTACAATCATTTTATAGCAACTTTATATCATTTTTTTGGACTAACCTATTGACATAGTGCCCAGTGCCAGTTGTTTTTTTTTTCTTGTTTTTTACATCGCAGTAAAACAATACCAAACGGAGTCCAAACACGGCGAAACTTTTTGGAGATTTATTCTGGACCAGAAGACACCCGGTGGGCCAAAGAAGTACTAGAGGGGCCTCCGAGGGGAGCACAACCCACCAGGGCGCGCTTGGGGGCCCAGGCACGCCCAGGTGGGTTGTTCCCACCTTGGTGGCCTCCCGCACCGCCTCTTCGCCCTAGATCTAAAGTTCTGCAACCGCAAGTCTCTGTACCCACGGAAAACCAATCTAGACCTGTAACATCCCAAAATTTCAAATTTTGGAATGTTATATTAAATAAATAACTATGCTTGTTGTCTGATTGTTGGTTTGATTGATTGAGTGAAACTGACTGAAATTTGAAACTTTTGAAATGTTGAATGAGAGGGAATGAAATGACTTTCCCAAAACTTTCTCCTTTGCCTTTTGGATCTCAATGAATTCAAATTCATTCCAACACCAAAGCCTAGAGTGAAGATGACATGACTTCTTCCATTTGGAATGAAAAGGGTTTTGAAAAGATTTGAATTTCATTTGAGAATATTTCAAATTCAAAGCTTTATGCAACTCAATGATTTTCAAGAGGGAAGATAAAATGATTTCTTCAATTATATGAAATATGAGTTGGAAGTTAAAAAGTAGCAAGTTGAAAGTCATTTGAAAGTGCTTTGAAACCCTCTTTCAAATTTTGAGTTTTGAATTTGAATTCAAACTTTGGCAAGTGGGAAACATTTCAAAAACTAAGCCTGATAAATACTTGATCAAAAGTATGAGAGGAGTAAACATGACACTCCAAAAATATCGAGGAAAACATTGCCAAAAGATTTGGATTCAAATCTGAATTTTATTTGAATTTGAAAAAATGGATTTTTATAAAGTTTGGATTTTGCCTTTGGAAAAATGTTCAAATGAAAGGAATATTCCCCTGATCATTTTGGTATATATATACCCTATATAAAATATTTATATTTTAAAAGATATACTCTGTTTTGTTTTATTTTAAAAAATAAAATTTAAAAAAGGAAAAAAAAACCCCAGGCGCCACCAGCCCCTGCCCAACCAGCCGACAAACCCCACAGCCAGCGCGCAGCCAATGCCCACTGGCCAGCCGAGCCGCCCAGCTCCCTCTCACCTCACCCTCGCTGAACCCCCTCCAGATCGGCCACCCGCCGCTCCCCACCCTCCCTCTCTCATCGACAGCTGGCCCCCCTTCTTCCTCCCCGCCCCACGCCACGCCGCGCGCCCAGATCGCGGATCCGAAGGATCCGGATGCCGATCCTCCCGATCGCCTCCCTTACCCCGACGAGCCCCCAAGGCTATTTAAGCCGTCGCCCGCACCCCATCCCCCTAGCCCTCGCGGACCCCTCTCCCCCTCGCACGAGCTCGCCGGTGCTCGAGAGCCGCCGCCAGCGCCATTAGCCTGCTCCGCCACCCCGACCACCCCGAGCTCGCTTTGAGACCACCTCCGACTCCCTCGCTCGACCACACCTCCCGTGCCCTCGCCCGAGCTCGAGCCGCCCGAGCACCGTCGCCGTCGATCACCGAACGCCACCGCCGCCTCGAGCTCATTGCCGACCGACTCAAACCACCCGAACTCGCCTGACCCCACCCCGAGCTCCCTTGCTCCGCCGCACTCGCGGAGGCTCCCGTCGCTCCCGACCACCGAGCCGCCAGCAACGTCGCCGAGCCGCCGTCGACCGTCGCCGTCGTCTTCCCACGGTGAGTCGCCGAAACCCCCACCGTTAGATCTAGATCGTAGGGTCTAGATTATAACCCCCGAAGGGGTACGGTCTATTTTAAAAAGCCCCGGTTTTATTCCGGTTTATTTTGGTTTTAGTTAGATTAGTTTAGACCGGCCCGATTCGATTAAACCCTAGGCCCGTTTAGGTTATTTTACATACAAGTCGTAGTTTAGGCCCATTAGGCCTTTTTCTTTTATTTTGTTTTTCTGTTTTAACAGAATAGTTTCTGTTTTGAAAAATTCATATCTTTTATTCTGTTTAATATTTTGAGTGATTCTTTTTTGTTGGGTTGCAAATTTTCTGTAGTTTCTGTAGAATATATATTTAGCTATGTTAAAATTAATTAAAATTTTCTTTAATTTAGTTTTAGTCAGAATAGTAAATCTGCTATAACTTGAGTTAGAAAAATTATTTTTGGATGATTCTTTTGTCCCAACTTTATTTTAACATTGCCAAACCATAAAAATTCACTTGGGTATTTTAGGATTAATAAATAAATAGATTTAAGCAGAATCTTATTAATCCTAATTAATTAACTAGCTCCTGTTTTCCTAATATTTTAATTAGTAAATAAATTTATTTTAACTTGTGATTGATTATTCTAGGTTAGTTTCTGTCACTCTAATAGATGAACTTTTATTTATAATTAATAAAAGTTTTATTTTATTTTCTTAATAGAAATTGGATTAAGCCTAATAGGAGTTTTATAATAGATTTTAAATTAATTCTTTTTGCTCCTAGTTGCTTAGTGAATTCTTTTCTGTTAAGTTAACCTAAAACCATGATTAAGTTATGTTAGGGAAATTTTTGTTATAAAAACTATTCTAGCTATTGTTTGAAGTAGGAAAAACTTTGAATGGGTTTTTCTTTGAGTTTTCCCTTTGGATTTTGATTTGGTTGTTTTGGTGTGTTATGTTACTTTGTTATGCTATTGTGTTATGTGATCCTCATGCTATATGCTTATTATAGTTATTGTTTGCCTCGGTAGAATTTCCGGAGTGCGGAGCTTGCTACTACGAATCCCTAGTTTTCAAAGATCGTCAACAAGGCAAGTTCACTTTGACCATGCTTTCATGCCTATGTTTTATTGCATTTAGTGACATCTTTGCAACCACCCCTCAGTAGTGTTATTGAATCCTTGTAGTTGAGTAGTATGCATGAGGTAGGAACCCACCCCCCCTGTTACCAAGCCCGGGACGATATTTTATTTAATGCTACGCTATAGTAGACGGGGTTTGGTATGAGTACTCGGGAGTGGTGTGAGAATGGAGGATTCTACGTCAATGACGACAACTCCATGGCGGAATCTGCAAGGACTGCATCTTCAAGGCCTCAAGACTTCAAGACTCGAGACAAGAATTCAATACACACTACTGGGTGAAGGACGGTTGACGGGCACCCTGGAGAAACCAGTGGTTGGCCGGGATGCATGGATAAGCGCCATGACATCTTGCGGAAAGCTTCACCCAGACTCAAAGAGACGGAAGAATACTTCACGCCGGAAGCTTACATGCAACCGCAAGTCATTATGGGCTCGCTTGGTTGACCTTAGTTGTGACTCTGGCTGGGGCGGTACTAGCAGATGTAGAACTACGGTAGGATGGGTTGAGTACGGACGGTGGTCGAGGAACTCTTTGGAAGACCATGTTTGGTCATCTTGTTCTCAAACACTCAAAGTGCGAGAACGTAAAGAGAGGGATCGAATCTTGCGGGTAAAGTGTACAAACCTCTGCAGAGGGTTATAACCTAATCGATTAGCCGTGTCCCCGGTTACGGACAATTTGAGCATCTGGACTTGGATCCATCTCGGAACTCTCAACACCGGATTGATAACTTAATTGTGGGCAACTTATGATGATTTTGGGCTATGAGACATCGGTTGGCGGAACCATGTCATGATAGAAAACTCCATAGTACAGACTTCATTTATTCCTTTGATGTAGGGAAAATAAAATCAGCTTTTATGCAAACACAACTCAGATATAGAGCCACAAAGCCAAATTGCATATAGTATAGTTTTACCATCTGATTTCTCTTATTGTGATCTTGCCAGTACATTCAATGTACTGACCTACACGGCTGCAACGTATCATGTTGCAGATATGTTTCTTCCGACGAGTAAGAGTACGGTACAGGGTTACGGTCTACACTCAACCTGCCGATGGCGTTGATGGGACTCCACACCCGTTTGATTTGTTTTCGCTGAGTATTATGAGGTATATATCATTTTACGTTATTTATACATGTGATTGCACTTGATATATACATTGATGTACTGTGTGTGTGCAAAGATATCGATCCGAGGATGGCATAAGAATACGTAGGCTTGACCGTCTGAGGTCGGGTCGCTACAGAAATGGTATCAGAGCACATGTTGACTGTAGGATGTGACCCTAGAAACCGGAAAAAGCCCCTAGGACAGGATATCTCAAAAACTTTATTTACAAAAAGACTCTTACTTCTCATGTTTTCTGATTTTATCAAATAGACCCTCTCACCTCAAATAGTTAGAATATACCCCTTCTCCTTTGATCACCCGGAGGATCAACTGAAGACGCTCCAAGAAGGATTTGATATCGGAGAACTGATGGCCCCTTCAGAGTAAAGAGGATTTCACCATGTATTAGAAGCTAGAACAGTTGAAGACTCCGAAAACTTGAAAGGATCTGAAGAATTATTAGACCTTTAGAAGACCAAACCCCTGTTATACACTTACGTTAGATTTGTGAGCTGTCATTTGTTTGATGTTTTTCTGACAGCCACAAAATAAAACTCGTTTCTTCAAAACTATTGTTTGTATTGTGTGTATCTCTCCCTCCCCACCTCTCTCATATCTCATCCCAAAACTTTTGAACCCCATAGATGATGAATGAAGTTGGTGATATTCTCTGGACCAAGACTCAGCCCGAGGCGAGCTATGGATGCGAGAACATGGAAAATCACTTGGGAGCAATTTGGTTTCAAGGAAGTATGAGGTTCAATATGCTCTTCAATACTTTACGAAAGTGCTGCAACCTGGTGGAACATGCATCAAGCCATCACAGGATTTAATGGAGCAAGAACTTGGGAGGAATTCAAGAAGACCTGTTGAAATCACGTCTTATCCGGAAACACAATGATGCACCAAGAAGTAAACCTTGTGCTGCAAGATTTGCGGAGAAATAGGACACACCGGGAGGAACACAAAGATGGATGCCCTCATTGTGAGGAGAAACACCCAGGTGAGGAATGCCCAACTAGCGTGTGACTTGCTTCCTGTGTGAAGGAACCACCCACTACCCGGTGCAATGTCACATTTACTCCACGGTGCAACAAACTATTCCGAAGCAGGAAGATGGAATGAAAGAAGCCCTCAAGGAAGAACTAGAAGAACCAGTAATGAATGAAAGTGTTGAAGACCTGGATGGAGAAGGTCTCAACAGATTTTACTCAATGCCTCGCTATTCATGTGGAGAAGAAGGACATTTTCACAATATTGCACCAAGGAAAGAAAGGAGTATCCGGGATATTTCCGACAGCAGAAGTGAAGTTTGACCCCCGGGAGATAGAAACTCTGATCATTACAGAGAAATCCAGGAAGAGAAAAGGAAGGCAACCCGAGAACAACGCAATTTTTGCAGAGAAGGACCTAAGTCATATCACTTGTTACAGGTGCAAGGATTTAGGTCATTTCGCTAGTAAATGCCCAGAAAAGAAGCCAAGAATCCAAGGAGCCCGCATAATCACCAAGAAGCCCCGAGACATGTCGGAAGTCATTTGTTTTCGCTGCAAGGAGGAAGGACAGTATGCTATTAAATGTCCCGACAAGATGAAAGCTGGAGTTGAGTAGTTGGAATTTTGATATGGATAATAAGAGTAGTAGAAAGCAATTTCCTTTTCATGAGCTCAATGAGTTGAGTTATGTAATAGATTTCTCAGAGATTGTAATAGTTCACGACTCAATAAAGTTGTAATGTCACATGCTGAAAGCTATAAGGAGTTGTTATATTTTATCTTGGAAATAATATTCTGGACGAACATGGAAGAAAGTGAGTTGTGATGCATAAACAGGAAATTTGGAAATTGAGTTTGAAGTTCTGTTTGGATGATATGAATGTATGCCCCAGGAGATAAGTACCTTAATTCTGAGCATTATTTCTGTTTCACAACTGCAGATGATGACCCTTTACGAGTCTTTCCTTAAAGGTCCGGAAACCATCATGACCCTGACAAGTGATCATGATTACCCGAAGATCCTGAAGGACATGATGAAGCATATTCACCTTGAAGGAGATGCAGTCTACAAAGGCTACCCCTTCATGCATAAGGGAGTGGAACTTTGGTATGTGGAGGTACACCTCCATCATTTGAAAGGAGTTTGCCCAAAAATGATGGGGCAGTACTTTTTCATTTCACGTGTGCCACAAGCAACTTTCTTCGATGCTGTTCGTGAAGCAGCCATGGAAGCCATACGCCAGATCGGAGAAATACTTGAAGCAAGACTCCGTTATACTCAGGAATACCTAAGCGAAGTGCATACAGAGATGATGGAGGTGAAGCTCAAGGCCACCACGATGAAACGGAAGATTGAATATTTCAAGGCACATGTCACACAATTCCAGTGGGACTGAAGAATCCTCAAGGAGGAAAAAATGAATAAAGTTGGAAGTAATGTCTGACCATACCGAACCATGTGGGTGGCAGCATTTGTAATAAACTTTTTGGAATTTGGATTCACGAAAAATGATTAAGGATGTAATGAAAGATTGATATAATGAGATGTTATGGATAAACTTGTGCATTTATTTTGGTCATAGTACTCTGTAAAACCACAGGATCAATGAAGAAAGAAATGTGTTATCCATTACGGTCCATAGAAGTAAGCTGGACAAAATAAGTTGGAATTTTGCTTTTGATATGATGGTATGAAGAAACAGAGTACTACTGGATTTAAAGGAGGTGTAACAAGAGAGTTACTCCAAGGATGAGTTAAAGCTGCACTAGTGTTGAAGTGGGCCATAACCCACGTGCCCGTGGATTTTGAAAGGAAACTGATATAACCTTGATAAAGGAATAAATTGGAGGAATCAGCAGTCCAATCAGCATACGTTTACGTAGGAGATTACGCAAAAACCTAAGAGTGGTGAAGTAACGATAGATGTTTTGTTTGGCTTGCGAAACCATGGAATTACTCGAACCCAATTCGAGGACAAGAGAAATTCTGCAATGCTTGTGAGTATGCCCAAGTGTTAGAATACGTGATTCACTTTGTTTACGTATGTGGTAATGATTCAAATGCGGGATGGATTGGCCCCATACGAAGACTTCTATCATGAACTATCATATGTTGATGGAAAATCGAGAGCCTTGAAAACCTTTAAAGAGTGTCGACGCGATAAGCCATAAAACCATAGAATGGTAGGACGATGGAACCCCTTACAGCAACCGCTGCCAATCGTAGGTTATACGGTGAGGTTCAACCTGACCCGTTTTCTGCAGGAGAAACCATAAATTGTAGACCACCATGAGTATTTCGATAGCTGTCTAGAATGGACACGGACCTATCAGCTAAGAAGATCCAGTCTCGGACGAACCACAACTTTGACGAACCGACCCAAGATTTTTGGGGAAAAATCTATGCTTCTGACAGAAGAGCTTTAATGAAGGAGCTGTTGTAAGATATGTGAAGAGACATACATTGTCAGCCCTCCAGAGGAAGTATCTGAGTTTATTGGAACTATAACCTTGTTTTTAAGTGTGGTAGCACACTAGACCATTCCGACCGACGGATCTGCTAGAAGACCCCAACCCCTAACCTTTTCTTGCTAGCCTCTTCGAATCTCGAGGACGAGATTCATTCTAAGTGTGGTAGGTTTGTAACATCCCAAAATTTCAAATTTTGGAATGTTATATTAAATAAATAACTATGCTTGTTGTCTGATTGTTGGTTTGATTGATTGAGTGAAACTGATTGAAATTTGAAACTTTTGAAATGTTGAATGAGAGGGAATGAAATGACTTTCCCAAAACTTTCTCCTTTGCCTTTTGGATCTCAATGAATTCAAATTCATTCCAACACCAAAGCCTAGAGTGAAGATGACATGACTTCTTCCATTTGGAATGAAAAGGGTTTTGAAAAGATTTGAATTTCATTTGAGAATATTTCAAATTCAAAGCTTTATGCAACTCAATGATTTTCAAGAGGGAAGATAAAATGATTTCTTCAATTATATGAAATATGAGTTGGAAGTTAAAAAGTAGCAAGTTGAAAGTCATTTGAAAGTGCTTTGAAACCCTCTTTCAAATTTTGAGTTTTGAATTTGAATTCAAACTTTGGCAAGTGGGAAACATTTCAAAAACTAAGCCTGATAAATACTTGATCAAAAGTATGAGAGGAGTAAACATGACACTCCAAAAATATCAGAGGAAAACATTGCCAAAAGATTTGGATTCAAATCTGAATTTTATTTGAATTTGAAAAAAATGGATTTTTATAAAGTTTGGATTTTGCCTTTGGAAAAATGTTCAAATGAAAGGGAATATTCCCCTGATCATTTTGGTATATATATACCCTATATAAAATATTTATATTTTAAAAGATATACTCTGTTTTGTTTTATTTTAAAAAAATAAAATTTAAAAAGGAAAAAAAAAACCCAGGCGCCAGCCAGGCCCCCTGGCCCAACCAGCGCCGACAAACCCCCGCGCCAGGCGCAGCCCAGCGGCCCACCAGGGCCAGCCGAGCCGGCCCAGCTCCCTCTCACCTCACCCCTCGCCCGAACCCCCTCCGCATCGGCCACCCGCTCGCTCCCCACCCCTCCCTCTCTCACTGACAGCGGGCCCCGCCCCCTTCTTCCTCCCCCGCCCCACGCCACGCCGTCGCCGCCGCAGATCGCCGGATCCCGAAGGATCCGGGATGCCGATCCCCTCCCCGATCGCCTCCCTTACCCCGACGAGCCCCCTGGCTATTTAAGCGTCGCCCACCCCATTCCCCCCCGTAGCCCTCGCGGACCCCTCTCCCCTCGCACGAGCTCGCGGGAGCCGAGAGCCGCCGCCCCATAGCCTGTTCCGCCACCCCGACCACCCCGAGCTCGCTGAGACCACCTCCGGACTCCCTCGCTCGACCACACCTCCTGTGCCCTCGCCTGAGCTCCAGAGCCGCCGAGCACCGTCGCCGTCGATCACCGAACGCCACCGCCGCCTCGAGCTCGCTGCCGACCGACTCCGACCACCCGAACTCGCCTGACCCCACCCCGAGCTCCCTTGCTCCGCAAGACCCGCCGGAGGCTCCACGCGCGCTCCGGACCACCGAGCCGCCAGCATAATGTCGCCCGAGCCGCCGTCGACCGTCGCCGTCGTCTTCCCACGGTGAGTCGCGGAGAACCCCCACCATTAGATCTAGATCGTAGGGTCTAGATTATAACCCCGAAGAATACGGTCTATTTTAAAAAGCCCGGTTTTATTCCGGTTTATTTTGGTTTTAGTTAGATTAGTTTAGACCGGCCCGATTCGATTAAACCCTAGGCCCGTTTAGGTTATTTTACGATACGGTCGTAGTTTAGGCCCATTAGGCCTTTTTCTTTTATTTTGTTTTTCTATTTTAACAGAATAGTTTCTGTTTTGAAAAATTCATATCTTTTATTCTGTTTAATATTTTTGAGTGATTCTTTTTTTGTTGGGTTGCAAATTTTCTGTAGTTTCTGTAGAATATATATTTAGCTATGTTAAAATTAATTAAAATTTTCTTTAATTTAGTTTTAGTCAGAATAGTAAATCTGCTATAACTTGAGTTAGAAAAATTATTTTTGGATGATTCTTTTGTCCCAACTTTATTTTAACATTGCCAAACCATAAAAATTCACTTGGGTATTTTAGGATTAATAAATAAATAGATTTAAGCAGAATCTTATTAATCCTAATTAATTAACTAGCTCCTGTTTTCCTAATATTTTAATTAGTAAATAAATTTATTTTAACTTGTGATTGATTATTCTAGGTTAGTTTCTGTCACTCTAATAGATGAACTTTTATTTATAATTAATAAAAGTTTTATTTTATTTTCTTAATAGAAATTGGATTAAGCCTAATAGGAGTTTTATAATAGATTTTAAATTAATTCTTTTTGCTCCTAGTTGCTTAGTGAATTCTTTTCTGTTAAGTTAACCTAAAACCATGATTAAGTTATGTTAGGGAAATTTTTGTTATAAAAACTATTCTAGCTATTGTTTGAAGTAGGAAAAACTTTGAATGGGTTTTTCTTTGAGTTTTCCCTTTGGATTTTGATTTGGTTGTTTTGGTGTGTTATGTTACTTTGTTATGCTATTGTGTTATGTGATCCTCATGATATATGCTTATTATAGTTATTGTTTGCCTCGGTAGAATTTCCGGTGCGGAGCTTGCTACTCTGAATCCCTAGTTTTCAAGATCGTCAACAAGGCAAGTTCACTTTGACCATGCTTTCATGCCTATGTTTTATTGCATTTAGTGACATCTTTGCAACCACCCCTCGAGAGTGTTATTGAATCCTTGTAGTTGAGTAGTATGCATGAGGTAGGAACCCACCCCCTGCTACCAAGCCGGGACGATATTTTATTTAATGCTACGCTATCGGGTTTGGTATGAGTACTCGGAGTGGTGTGAGAATGGAGGATTCTACGTCAATGACGACAACTCCATGGCGAGAATCTGCAAGGACTGCATCTTCAAGGCCTCAAGACTTCAAGACTCGAGACAAGAATTTAATACACACTCTTGGGTGAAGGGCGGTTGACGGCACCTGGAGAAACCAAAGGTTGGCGGATGCATGGATAAGCGCCATGACATCTTGCGGAAAGCTTCACCCAGACTCAAAGAGACGGAAGAATACTTCACGCCGGAAGCTTACATGTGCAACCGCAAGTCATTATGGGCTCGGCTTGGTTGACCTTAGTTGTGACTCTGGCTGGGGCGGTACTAGCAGATGTAGAACTACGGTAGGATGGGTTGAGTACCGGACGGTGGTCGAGGAACTCTTTGGAAGACCATGTTTGGTCATCTTGTTCTCAAACACTCTGAAGTGCGAGAACGTAAAGAGAGGATCGAATCTTGCGGGTAAAGTGTACAAACCTCTGCAGAGGGTTATAACCTAATCGATTAGCCGTGTCCCGATTACGGACAATTTGAGCATCCGGACTTGGATCTATCTTGGAACTCTCAACACCGGATTGATAACTTAATTGTGGGCAACTTATGATGATTTTGGGCTATGAGACATCGGTTGGCGGAACCATGTCATGATAGAAAACTCCATAGTACAGACTTCATTTATTCCTTTGATGTAGGGAAAATAAAATCAGCTTTTATGCAAACACAACTCGAATCTGAGCCACAAAGCCAAATTGCATATAGTATAGTTTTACCATCTGATTTCTCTTATTGTGATCTTGCCAGTACATTCAATGTACTGACCTACACGGCTGCAACGTATCATGTTGCAGATATGTTTCTTCCGACGAGTAAGAGTACGGTATAGGGTTACGGTCTACACTCAACCTGCCGATGGCGTTGATGGGACTCCACACCCGTTTGATTTGTTTCCGCTGAGTATTATGAGGTATATATCATTTTACGTTATTTATACATGTGATTGCACTTGATATATACATTGATGTACTGTGTGTGCCAGCATACTGATCCAGGGATGGCACAGTAACACAGAGGCTTGACCGTGTGAGGTCGGGTCGCTACAAGACCCCATTCCAGCACTCCGCCAGAGCGGAAAATCGTAACTGGTGGCCATCTTCATCATCCCGGCGTCCGCCATGATGAGGAAGGAGTAGTCCACCCTTGGGGCTGAGGGTTTGTACCAGTAGTTATCTGTTTAATCTCTCTCTCTCTCTCTCTCTCTCTCTCTCTCTCTCTCTCTCTCTCTCTCTCTCTCTCTCTCTCTCTCTCTCTGTGTTCTTGAGATGGCATGATCTTGATATATCATGGGCTTTGTTAATATAGTTGGATCATATGCTGTTTCTCCCTCTCTATCTTGTTGTGATAAACTGAGTTTTCCCTTTGAGATTTCATTTTATCGGATTGAGTACTTTTGTGGATTTGACTTGATATATGTCTTGCATATGAATACCCGTGGTGACAATGGGTATTATATTGATTCACTTGAGATATATTTTGGCACTTAACTCGCGGATTCCCGAGGTGACATTGGGGTAATCTATGCATAGGGGTTGATGCACGTTTTCATCCTACTTTCTCTGGTAGAAATCTTTGGGCACTCTTTGAGGTTCTTTGTGTTGGATTGAGTATTATGAATCTGAATTTTCTTTGGTGTGTTTTAGTACTAACTCTTGATAGATCGATCGGAAAGAATAAGTTGGTGTTATTTTAGTACGAACTCGTGATAGATCGATCGGAAAGACTAACTTGGTGTTATTTTAGTACGAACTCTTGGATAGATCAATCGGAAAGAATAGCTACAAACAATTTCTTCTTGTGTTCTTTGCTAGATAAGAACTTTGGAGTGATTCTTCATCTCACTTTGAGGGATGGTTATATGATCCAATTAGATTAGCATTGTTGAGAGATTGTACTAGCGAAAGTATGGACCCTAGGCCTCATTTTCAAGCATTGCAATACCGTTTGTGATCCATTTTATCAATTTCTACCTTGCTGTTTTTATTGCTCCTATTACAAAAATCAATATCTACTATCCATATTACACTTTTATCACCATCTCTTCGCCAAACTATTGCACCTATAAAATTTACCATTGTATTTGGTGTGTTGGGGACACAAGGGACTCTTTGTTATTTGGTTGCAAGGTTGTTTGAGAGAGACCATCTTCATCCTACGCCTCCCACGGATTGATAAACCTTAGGCCATCCACTTGAGGG
Source organism: Aegilops longissima (assembly GCA_021605205.1). Lineage (NCBI taxonomy): Eukaryota > Viridiplantae > Streptophyta > Magnoliopsida > Poales > Poaceae > Aegilops > Aegilops longissima. The sequence continues at coordinate 566,081,630 of CM038676.1, read as the reverse complement.
AAAATTGCTACTGTCCTACAAAACTCTGCGCTTGGAGGCCCAACACGAGTCTACAAGAATAAAGTTGTGTAATAGACATCAGTCACTAAGAACAAGGGTGCAACTTCTAATAATAACAAAGAAGATCTTAAGATGATTAGTATTCACCCCGACTTTGTTGAAGTTATAAAAGACTACTTGGAAAAATGAATTATTCAATCCTATTCCTAGAAGTGTTATTGTCGAAAACTTGCATGCTAAATATTTGAAGAATCCTAGTTGTGTTATTGAGGAGTTGGAAACTAAAGCTGACAATACTTGAATATATGCATTATGCCTAACTAGGGGCGTAAAACGATAGCGGCTGTTGGGAGGCAACCCAATGCATAAATTTTATTTTTTTTCCTTTTTCTTTCTGTTCTTGAGTGTTTGCACAATTATGCTACTATTATGATTGTGTTTTTTATGTTTTAATTAGAGCTTGTGCCAAGTAAAGCCTTTGGGGTCATGTTTGGTGATAGTTGATTTGATATTGTTGAAAATTAGAAACGTTTGCGTCCAGTAAGAGAATTGTTTAAATTCACATAAGCGACAAAAGATTCTGATTTTTTTACACAAGATTGATATACAAATTGCCTACATTTTCCTAATTTTTCAGAATTGTTTGAGTTACATAAGTATGAGAACAATTTGCTTCTTTACAGATTGTTCTATTTTTGACAGATTCTATTTTCATTGCATTGTGTGCTTATTTTGATAAATCTATGGTTTCTATCAGGGGGTATAAGCCATGGTAAAGTTAGAATACAGTAAGTATAATGCAATAAAAAAATTGAATGGGTTTGCAACAGTACTAAAAGCAAAGATTGGTTTTCTTATACTAATGGATCTCACGAAGGTTTTGTTAAGTTCTGTGTGATTGAAGTTTTCAAGTTTTGGGTTAGATCACGATGGATGAAGGAATAAGGAGTGAAAAGAGCCTAATCTTGGGGATACCCCATGGCACCCCAAGTTATTATTCAAGGAGAACCAAGCAACTAAGCTTGGGGATGCCCCAGAAGGCATCCCCTCTTTCTTCTAACAACCATCGGTATTTTACTTGGAGCTATATTTTTATTCATCACATACCATGAGTTTTGCTTGGAGCGTCTTGTATTATATGAGTCTTTCTTGTTTTGCTTTTTAGTTTTTCACAAGCATCCTTGCTAGACACACCTATTTGAGAGAGCAAAAATTATGCTATGATTGCTCTTTATGCTTCACTTAAATTTTTTGAGCTATGGAATTGCTCTAGTGCTTCACTTATATCTTTTTGAGACGATGTGCTTTAATATTTTTGAAGAAATGCTCTCATGCTTTACTTTGATTTATTTGAGAGTTAGTAAATTTTTAAAGAAATTATCTCATGCTTCACTTATATTATTTTGAGAGATTGAAAAAACTTTATGCTCAAGTTTTTCACTTAAATTTGTTTGAGCTATTCAAAAGAAATTGCAACATATGAAACTAGTCCCAAAATGATAGATATTCGAGAGGGATATAATAAAAACTTCCATGAAGATCATTGGACAAAATAAACTTGATTCTTTGTAATAGTTTTGAGATATGATGATAGTGATATGTGAATCATGTTGGTGAGTAATTATGCTTTAGTAAGAATATTGGTGTTAAGGTTTGTGATTCCCTATGCAAGCACGAAATTCAATAGTTATGCAATGAAATTGCATCCTACTTATGGTGCATTATTCGGTGTTAGTTATGCTTAATGTTCGCTTATGTGATTTTTCATTTCTTGGTTGGTTGCTTCTCAATCTACTTGCTAGACTCTACTTGTACTAAGTAGAAATACTACTTGTGCATCCAAAATCTTGAAACCCAGTTTTGCCATATGAGTCCACCATACCTACCTATATGCGGTATTTCCGTGCCGTTCTAAGCAACTTTGTATGTGCCATCTCTAATTTTCATAATGAATTACCTTTTTGTGTGCCTGTACTGCTCATGAAGCGGCAGGGGGGTGGCAAATATTTTCCATGCTAGATGTGTTATTCTCAAGATGAGTGTTTATTCACTTGTCATTGCACGAGAGTACGGTGGTAATTGGGAAGTCGAGTCCCGAAACGAAAAAGAAATTTACTTTATGTTGTCAAATAATAAATTCCTTGAAAAGTGTTACTCCCTCCATTTCAAAATGTAGTGCCTATAGATTTTTGTAAAAGTCAAATGTTGTCAACTTTGACCATGTGTATAGAGAAAACTATCTACATCTACAATAACAAACATGTATATTCTGAAAATATAACTCACGATGTATCCAATGACGAGCATTTGGTATTCTAGATGTACCTATTTTTTCTCTATAAACATGGTCAAAGTTTGTAATGTTTGACTTTTGTAAAAATCTATAGGCACTACATTATGGAACGGAGGGAGTATTATGGAAGGCACTCATGGATACGGCTAGCCGTGGATTGTGAAAGAATTATGGAAAAAGGAATAAACCTTATTTTCTGTTTGGGAACCACCTATGATATATCTAGCATGGAAAGTGTTGGGAATTACTCAGTCGTTTTCGTGACGGGAAAAGTATGCCTCTCAAAAAAATTATCGCTCAATTTTAGCTTTGAGCTCTGGCACCTCTACAAATCCCTACTTCCCTCTGCGAAGGTTCTATCTATTTACTTTATGCAATTTTTATTTTTTATTTGAGTCCCCATCTTCTCTTATAAAGCACCAACTAGGGAGCATTATGATCATACTTGAGCATTGGATGTAGCTAATATGCGAGTTTGTTTCATGAATGGATCAATGATTGAGCATGATGGGCTAGGGATAACTTTCTTTAGTGTTGATATTTTGAAAGACATGGTTGTTTGTTGATATGCTTGAGTATTGAAATCTTCATGCCAAAACTAGACTATTGGTTTGAACCATATAAAAGTTCAAATGTCCATGTTATGTGATGACCATGTTAGGCAATATTCCACATCAAAAATTCGGTTTTTATCATTTACCTACTCGAGGACAAGCAGGAATTAAGCTTGGGATGCTGATACGTCTCCAACGTATCTATAATTTTTATTGTTCCATGTTGTTATATTATCAATATTGGATGTTTTACAATCATTTTATAGCAACTTTATATCATTTTTTGGGACTAGCCTATTGACATAGTGTCCAGTGTCAGTTGATGTTTTTTGCTTGTTTTGTATTCCGCAGAATATCAGTACCAGATGGAGTCCAAACGCAGCAAAACTTTTTGGAAAAAAATTCTGGACCAGAAGACACCAAGTGGGCCAAATAAGTACCAGAGGGGAGGCCCGTGGGGAGCACAACCCACCAGGGCGCGCCCAGGAGCCCAGGTGCACCCAGGGGGTTGTGACCTCCACAGAGCCCCCCTGCACCGCCTCTTCGCCATATAAATACCAAAATATTCCAAAAACCCTAGGGGAGTCGACGAAACACAATTCCAGCCGCCACAAGTTCCAGAACCACGAGATCCAATATAACACCATCATGGAGGGGTTCATCATCCTCATGTTGGTGCCTCTCCGATGATGCGTGAGTAGTCCACCATAGACCTATGGGTCCGTAGGCAGTAGCTAGGTGGCTTCCTCTCTCCCTTTTGATTCTCAATACAATGGTCTCTTGGAGATCTATTTGATGTAACTCTTTTTGTGGTGTGTTTGTTGGGATCCGATGGACTTCGAGTTTATGATCAGATTTATATCCATGAATATTATTTGAGTCTTCTTTGATCTCTTATATGCATGATTACTTACAGTCTTGTATTTCTTCTTCGAATCTTTGGTTTAGTTAGCCTAACTAGATCGATTTTTCTTGCCATGGGAAGAGGTGCTTTGTGATGGGTTCGATCTTGTGGTATTCTTTCCCAGTGACAGAAGGGGCAGCAAGGCACACATGTATCGTTGCTATTAAGGATAACAAGATGGGGGCTATTCCTACATGCATAGATCTCGTCTACATCAAGTCATCGTTCTTATTGCATTACTCTGTTTCTCCATGAACTTAATACACTAGATGCATGCTGGATAGTGGTCGATGTGTGGAGTAATAGTCGTAGATGCAGGCAGGAGTCGGTCTACTAATCTTGGACGTGATGCCTATATAATGATCATTCCCTTGGATATCGGCATAATCATTCGATCTTCTATAAATTGCGCAACAGTAATTTGTTTACCCACCGTGTGCTATTTCTTGAGAGAAGACACTAGTGAAATCTACGGCCCACGGGTCTATTCTTCATCATATTTGCTTTGAGATCTATTTTTATTTGCTTTTATTTTTAGATCTATTATTCCAAAAACCCAAAAATACCTTGCTGCACTTTTTCTTTACTTATTTTATTTTGTGTTATTGTGAGATCTATTTATCCAAAATCATACAAACCAATCTATCTTTTGCTCGAGGAGGGATTGACAACCCCTCTTACGCGTCGGGTTGCAAGTATTTTTTCTTTGTGTGCAGGTACCGTTTACATAGTGTTGCTTGGTTCTCCTACTGGATTTATACCTTGGTTTCATAACTGAGGGAAATAATTACTGTAGTTGTACTGCATCAACCCTTCCTCTTTGGGGAAATACCGACGCAGTTTCAAGCGACGTCATCTACTATATGTTCTTAGATTGATGTTGCTATGACTTTGCTATGCTTAATGCTTGTCACTAGGGCCCAAGTGCCATGATTTCATATCTGAACCCTTTATGTTTTCATGAATATATTTTTGAGTTCTTGATCCTGTCTTGCAAGCTATATGCACCTATTACGTGTTATGATCTGCATACCCCAAAGTGACAATAGTTAATGCTTTGTGCCAGTTCTCTATTAAAAGGAGACCTTAGTATCCCTTAGTTTCCTTATGGACCCCGCTGCCACGGGAGAGTAGGACATAAGATGGCATACAAGTTTTTATTATAAGCACGTATGACTATATATGAACTACATGCCTACATTACATTAATGAATTGGTGCTATTGTGTATCGCTCTAGGTTGTGACTATTATATGATGAATATCATCCAACACAAATATCCATCATTGGTTCAATGCCTACGCTTTTCATATATTGATCTTTGCTAAGTTACTTCACTGTTACTGCTGTTACAATTAGTACAAAAACTGCTTCTACTACTACTGTTAGCGTTACTATTGCTACTGTTAGTACTGATATCAAACTATCATACTACTGTGCTACCGATCACCTTGTTGCGGATATTTAGTTCTCCAAGTGTGATTGAATTAACAACTCAACTGCTAATAGTCTCAAATATTCTTTGGCTCCCTACTACTTCTTGAGCTTGGGTTGATTTTTCCCTTGAAGAGGAAAGGGTGATGCAGGAAAGTAGACATAAGTATTTCCCTCAGTAAGGAACCAAGTTATCAATCCAGTAGGAGGCACAAGCAAGTCTCCAATATAAGCACCTGCAAAAACTAACAAATACTTGCACTCAACGCGAAAAAGGGGTTTTCAATCCCTTCACGGTCACTTGCAAGAGTGAGATCTAATAGAGATAGATATAAAAGATAAGTAAAAGGCAAAATAAAGTAAATATAAATAAATTGCAGCAAGGTATTTTGGGGTTTTTTGTTTTATAGATCTGAAAATATATGATGAAAAATAGACCCGGGAGCCATAGGTTTCACTAGAGGCTTCTCTCTTGAAGAAAACATACGGTGGCTAAACAAATTATTGTTGAACAATTGATAGAAAAGCACAAAGTTATGACGATATCTAAGGCAATGATCATGAATATAGGCATCAGGTCCCTGACAAGTAGACCGAAACGATTCTGCATCTACTACTATTACTCCACACATCGACCGACTCCTGCCTGCATCTAGAGTATTTAAGTTTCATAAGAACATAGTAACACCTTAAGCAAGATGACATGATATAGAGGGATAAACTCAAGCAATATGATATAAACCCCAACTTTTTATCCTTAATGGCAACAATACCATACGTGCCTCGCTACCCCTACTTTCACTGGATGAGGACACCGCAAGATTGAACCCATCACAAAGCACCTCTCTCATTGCAAGAAAAATCAATCTAGTAGGCCAAACCAAATCGATAGATCGGAGAGAAATACTAAGCTATCTCAATCATGCATAAAAGATTTCAGAGAAGACTCAAATAATATTCATAGATAATCTGATCATAAATTCACAATTCATCGGATCTCAATAAACACACCGCAAAAGAAGATTACATTGAATAGATCTCCGAGAACATCGAGGAGAACATTGTATTCAAGATCAAAGAGAGAGAAGAAGCCATCTAGCTACTAGCCATGCACCCTTAGTGTTGGAAATATGCCCTAGAGGCAATAATAAAAGGATTATTATTATATTTCCTTGTTCATGATAATTGTCTTTTATTCATGCTATAATTGTATTATCCGGAAATCGTAATACACGTGTGAATACATAGACCACAACATGTCCCTAGTGAGCCTCTAGTTGACTAGTTCGTTGATCAACAGATAGTCATGGTTTCCTGACTATGGACATTGGATGTCATTGATAACAGGATCACATCATTAGGAGAATGATGTGATGGACAAGACCCAATCCTAAGCATAGCACAAGATCGTGTAGTTCGTTTGCTAGAGCTTTTCCAATGTCAAGTATCTTTTCCTTAGACCATGAGATCGTGTAACTCCTGGATACCGTAGGAGTGCTTTGGATGTACCAAACGTCACAACGTAACTGGTGACTATAAAGGTATACTACGGGTATCTCCGAAAGTATCAGTTGGGTTGACACGGATCGAGACTGGAATTTGTCACTCCGTATGACGGAGAGGTATCTCTGGGCCCACTCGGTAATGCATCATCATAATGAGCTCAAAGTGACCAAGTGTCCGGTCACGGGATCATGCATTACTGATGCGAGTAAAGTGACTTGCGATAGCGAGATTTAACGAGGTATTGGGATACCGACGATCGAATCTCGGGCAAATAACGTCGATCGACAAAGGAAATCGTATACTGGGTTGCTTGAATCCTCGACATCGTGGTTCATCCGATGAGATCATCGAGGAGCATGTAGGGAGCCAACATGGGTATCCAGATCCAGTTGTTGGTTATTGACCGAGAGTCGTCTCGGTCATGTCTCGTGTCTCCGAACCCGTAGGGTCTACACATAAGGTTCGGTGATGCTAGGGTTATTAGGAAGACTTGTATGTGATTACGAATGTTGTTGAGTCCGGATAAGATCCCGGACGTCACGAGGAGTTCGGAATGGTCCGGAGGTGAAGATTTATATATGGGAAGTTGTCATACGGTCACCGGAAAGGTTCGGGGCATATCGGTATTATACCGGGCCACGGAGGGATTCGAGGGTCCACCGGGAGGGCCACCACTCTCGAAGGCCTCATGGGCCGTGGTGGGCAGGAACCAGCCTGGAGGGCTGGGCGCATCCCCCTTGGGCCCATGCGCCTAGGGTTGGGGAAACCCTAGTGGGGCGCCCCCTTGGGAGGCAAGCCCTCCCTTGCCCCCCCTCTAGATTGTTGGGGAACGTAGTAATTTCAAAAAATTCCTACGCACACGCAAGACCATGGTGATGGCATAGCAACGAGAGGAAGAGTGTCGTCCACGTGCCCTGAGACCGAAAGCGGAAGCGTTATAACAACGCGGTTGATGTAGTCGTGCGTCTTCACGATCCGACCGATCCAAGCACCGAACGTCGGCACCTCCGAGTTACGCACACGTTCAGCTCGATGGCGATCCCGGACTCGATCCAGCAAAGTGTCGGGATGAGTTCCGTCGAAGACGACGGCGTGGTGGCGATGATGATGCTCCACCGACGCAAGGCTTCGCCTAAGCTCATGACGACATGACTTCTCCGGCGCGGGGCTTCGCTAAGCTCCGCGACGATATGACCGAAGTGGAATATGGTGGAGGGGGCACCGCACGGCTAAGGAACGATCCGTAGATCAACTTGTGTGTTATGGGGTGCCCCCTGCCCAGATATAAAGGAGCAAGGGGTGCGGCCAGCCCAAAGGCGGCGCTGGAGGAGTCCTACTCCCACCAGAGTAGGACTCCCCCCTTCTCCTAGTTGGATTAGGATTGGGGAGGGAAGAGGGAGAGGCGCCCCCCCCCTCTCCTTGTCCTATTCGGACTAGAGGGAGGGGGCGCGCGCCTGCCCTAGCCGGCCTTCCTCTTCTCCCTATGGCCCATCAAGGCCCATTGACCCCGGGGTTCCGTAACCCCGTGTTCGGTAACTTCCTGTTTTCATCCGGAATCTTTCAAGTCAAACATAGGCTTCCAATATATCAATCTTTATGTCTCGACCATTTCGAGACTCCTCGTCATGTCCGTGATCACATCCGGGACTCGAACAACCTTCGGTACATCAAAACTTATAAACTCATAATGAAATGTCATTGAAACGTTAAGCGTGCGGACCCTACGGGTTCGAGAACTATGTAGACATGACCTAGAACCATTCTCGGTCAATTACCAATAGCGGAACCTGGATGCCCATATTGGTTCCTACATATTCTACGAAGATCTTTATCGGTCAAACCGCATAACGACATCGTTGTTCCTTTGTCATCGGTATGTTACTTACCCGAGATTCGATCGTCGTTATCCAATACCTAGTTCAATCTCGTTACGGTAAGTCTCTTTACTCGTTCAGTAATACATCATCTCACAACTAACTCATTAGTTGTAATGCTTGCAAGGCTTATGTGATGTGTATTACCGAGAAGGCCCAGAGATACCTCTCCGACAATCGGAGTGACAAAACCTAATCTCGAAATCGCCAACCCAACAAGTACCTTTGGAGACACCTGTAGTACTCCTTTATAATCACCCGATTCGTTGTGACGTTTGGTAGTACCCAAAGTGTTCCTCCGGTAAATGGGAGTTGCATAATCTCATAGTTACAGGAACATGTATAGGTCATGAAGAATGCAATAGCAATATACTAAATGATCAAGTGCTAAGCTAACGGAATGGGTCATGTCAATTACATCATTCTCCTAATGATGTGATCCCATTAATCAAATGACAACACATGTCTATGGTTAGGAAACATAACCATCTTCAATTAATGAGCTAGTCTAGTAGAGGCATACTAGTGACTATCTGTTTGTCTATGTATTCACACATGTATTATGTTTCCGGTTAATACAATTCTAGCATGAATAATAAACATTTATCATGATATAAGGAAATAAATAATAAGTTTATTATTGCCTCTAGAGCATATTTCCTTCAGTCTCCCACTTGCACTAGAGTCAATAATCTAGTTCACATCATCATGTGATTCAACACTAATATTCACATCTGTATGTGATTAACACCCATAGTTCACATCATCATGTGTCCAACACCCAAAGGGTTTACTAGAGTCAACAATCTAGTTCACATCGCTATGTGATTAACACCCAAAGAGTACTAAGGTATGATCATGTTTTGCTCGTGAGAGAATCTTAGTCAACGGGTCTGTCACATTCAGAGCCGTATGTATTTTGCAAATATTCTATGTTTATAATGCTCTGCACGGAGCTACTCTAGCTAATTGCTCCCACTTTCAATATGTATCCAGTATTGAGACTTAGAGTCATCTGGATCGGTGTAAAAAGCTTGCATCGATGTAACTCTTTACGACGGGCTCTTTTATCACCTCCATAATCGAGAAATATTTCCTTAGTACTCACTAAGGATGTTCTTGACCAATGTCCAGTGATCTAGTCCTAGATCACTATTGTACTCCCTTGCCAAAATCAGAGCAAGGTATACAATAGGTCAGTACATAGCATAGCATACTTTATAGAACCTATGGTGAGGCATAGGGAATGACTTTCATTCTCTTTTCTATTTTCTGCCGTGGTCGGGATTTGAGTCTTACTCAATTTCACACCTTTGCAACACAGGCAAGAACTTTTCTTTGACTGTTCCATTTTGAACTACTTCAAAATCTTGACAAGGTATGTACTTATTGAAAAAATTTATCAAGCGTTTTGATCTATCTCAATAGATCTTGATGCTCAATTTGTACGCAGCTTCACCGAGGTCCTTTTTGAAAAACTCCTTTCAAATACTCCTTTATGCTTTGCAGAATAATTCTACATTATTTCCGATCAACAATATGTCATTCACATATACTTATCGAAATCTTTGTAGTGCTCCCACTCACTTTCTTGTAAATACAGGCTTCTCCAAAAGTCTGTATAAAACCGAATGCTTTGATCACACTATCAAAACGTTTATTCCAACTCGAGATGTTTGCACCAGTCCATAGATGGATCATTGGAGCTTGCACATTTTGTTAGCTCCTTTAGGATTGACAAAACCTTCGGTTGCATCATATACAACTCTTCTTTAATAAATCCATTAAAGAATGTAGTTTTGACATCCATTTGGCAGATTTCATAAAATGTGGCAATTTCTAACATGATTCGGATAGACTTAAGCATCGCTACAGTTGAGAAAATCTCATTGTAGTCAACACCTTGAACTTGTCGAAAACCTTTCTGCGACAAGTCGAGCTTTGTAGATAGTAATACTACTATCAGCATCTGTCTTCTTCTTGAAGATCCATTTATATAATATGGCTTGCCGATCAACGGGCAACTCCATCAAAGTCCACACTTTGTTCTCATATATGGATCCCATCTCAGATTTCATGGCCTCAAGCCATTTCGCGGAATCTGGGCTCATCATCGCTTCCTCATATTTCGTAGGTTCATCATGGTCTAGTAACATGACTTCCAGAACATGATTACCGTACCACTCAGTGCGGATCTTACTCCGGAAGACCTCGAGGTTTGGTAGCAACTTGATCTGAAGCTTCATGATCATCATCATTAGCTTCCTCACTGATTGGTGTAAGAATCACAGGAACTGATTTACGTGATGAACTACTTTCAATAAGGAGAAGGTACAATTACCTCATCAAGTTCTACTTTCCTCCCACTCACTTCTTTCGAGAGAAACTTCTTCTCTAGAAAGGATCCATCTTAGCAACGAAAAACTTGCCTTCGGATCTGTGATAGAAGGTGTACCCAATAGTTACTTTTGGGTATTCTATGAAGACGCACTTCTCCGATTTGGGTTCGAGCTTATCAGGTGAAAACTGTTTCACATAAGCATCACAACTCCAAACTTTAAGAAACGACAACTTGGGTTTCTTGCTAAACCACAGTTCATATAGTGCCGTCTCAACGGATTTAGATGGTGCCCTTTTTAACGTGAATGCAACTGTCTCTAATGCATAACCCCAAAACGGTAATGGTAAATTAATAAGAGACATCATAGATCGCACCATATCCAATAAAGTGCGGTTACGACGTTCGGACACACCATTATATTGTGGTGTTTCAGGTGGCGTGAGTTGCGAAACTATTTCACATTGTGATAAATGAAGACCAAACACGTAACTCAAATATTCGTCTCCATGATCAGATCGTAGAAACTTTATATTTCTTGTTACGATGATTTTCCACTTCACTCTGAAATTCTTTGAACTTTTCAAATGTTTCAGACTTATGTTTCATCAAGTAGATATACCCATATCTGCTCAAATCATCTGTGAAGTTCAAAAATAACGATACCCGCCATGGGCCTTAATACTTATTGGTCTGCATACATCAGAATGTATCATTTCCAACAAGTTTGTTGCTCGTTCCATTGTTCCGAAGAACGGAGTTTTAGTCATCTTGCCAAAAAAGCACGGTTCGCAAGCATCAAATGATTCATAACCAAGTGATTCCGAAGATCCATCTTTATGGAGTTTCTTCATGTGCTTTACACCGATATGACCCAAACGGCAGTGCCACAAATAATTTGCATTATCATTATTAACTTTGCATCTTTTGGCATCAATATTATGAATATGTGTATCACTACGATCGAGATCCAACAAACTATTTTCATTGGGTGTATGACCATTGAAGGTTTTATTCATGTAAACAGAACAACAATTATTCTCTGACTTTAAATGAATAACCGTATTGCAATAAACATGATCAAATCATATTCATGCTCAACGCAAAAGCCAAAGAACATTTATTTAGATTTAACACTAATCCCGAAAGTATAGGGAGTGTGTGATGATGATCATATCAATCTTGGAACTACTTCCAACACTCATCTTCACTTCCCTTCAACTAGTCTCTTTTATTCGTAACTCCTGTTTGAGTTACTAATCTTAGCAACCGAACAAGTATTAAATACTCAGGGGCTACTATAAACACTAGTAAGGCACACATCAATAACCTGTATATCAAATATACCCTTGTTCACTTCGCCATCCTTCTTATCCACCAAATATTCAGGGCATTTCCGCTTCCAGTGACCATTTCCTTTGCAGTGTAAGCACTCAATTTCAGGCTTTCGTCCAGCTATGGGCTTCTTCGCGGGAGTGACAACTTGCTTGTCATTCTACTTGAAGTTCCCTTTCTATCCCTTTGCCCTTTTCTTGAAACTAGTGATCTTGTCAACCATCAACACTTGATGCTCTTTCTTGATTTCTACCTTCGTCGATTTCAACATCACGAAGAGCTCGGGAATCATTTTCGTCATCCCTTGCATACTATAGTTCATCACAAAGTTCTAGTAACTTAGTGATGGTGACTAGAGAATTCTGTCAATCACTATATTATCTGGAAGATTAACTCCCACTTGATTCAAGCGATTGAAGTACCCAGACAATCTGAGCACATGCTCACTAGTTGAGCGATTCTCCTCCATCTTTTAGCCATAGAACTTGTTGGAGACTTCATATCTCTCAACTCGGGTATTTGCTTGAAATATTAACTTCAACTCCTGGAACATCTCATATGGTCCATGACGTTCAAAACGTCTTTGAAGTCCCGATTCTAAGCCGTTAAGTATGGTGCACTAAACTATCAAGTAGTCATCATATTGAGCTAGCCAAACATTCATAACGTCTGCATCTGCTCCTGCAATAGGTCATCACCTAGCGGTGCATTAAGGGCATAATTCTTACATGCAGCAATGAGGATAAACCTCATATCACAGATCCAATCCGCATCATTGCTACTAACATTTTTCAACATAATTTTCTCTAGGAACATATCAAAATAAACATATGAAAGCAACAACGCGAGCTATTGATCTACAACATAATTTGCAAAATACTACCAGGACTAAGTTCATGATAAATTTAAGTTCAATTAATCATATTACTTTAGAACTCCCACTTAGATAGACATCCCTCTAATCTTCTAAGTGATTACGTGATCCATATTAACTACACCATGTCCGATCATCACGTGAGATGGAGTAGTTTCAATGGTGAACATCACTATGTTGATCATATCTACTATATGATTCACGTTCGACCTTCGGTCTCCGTGTTCGAGGCCATATCTGTTATATGCTAGGCTCGTCAAGTTTAACTTTGAGTATTCGCGTGTGCAACTGTTTTGCACCGTTGTATTTGAGCGTAGAGCCTATCACACCCGATCATCACGTGGTGTCTCAGCACGAAGAACTTTCGCAACGGTGCATACTCAGGGAGAACACTTCTTGATAATTTTAGTGAGAGATCATATTATAATGCTACCGTCAATCAAAGCAAGATAAGATGCATAAAGGATAAACATCACATGCAATCAATATAAGTGATATGATATGGTCATCATCATCTTGTGCTTGTGATCTCCATCTCCGAAGCACCGTCATGATCACCATCGTCACCGGCGCGACACCTTGATCTCCATCGTAGCATCGTTGTCGTCTCGCCAACTATTGCTTCTATGACTATCGCTACTGCTTAGTGATAAAGTAAAGCAATTACATGGTGTTTGCATTTCATACAATAAAGCGACAACCATATGTGTTGAGGATACAACTACGGAGTGTGAACCGCCCCGGAGGGGCCGGTTTACCCTCGTGCGTGATCCAGGCCCATATGGAGGCCTGGAGCCCAGAAGGGAATTAAGATCCATACATGTAAACCGCCCTAGTGCTATAACTTGTATTGTAAGACAAGAAAGGAGAGACCAAGCCGGACTCTTGTAAGAGCGGATTGGTATTCATAAGCCAGCCGGCGTTAACCCGTGTATATAAGGGGCGACCGGCGGCGAGTTAGGGACAAGAGATTCGAGACCAAGGCAAAGCTATTGCTCCTAGTCGCTGAATCATATCAATCACACCACAACTGGGCGTAGGTTTTACCTTCATCGAAGGGCGAACCATATAATTCCCGTGTCTTGTGTCGCATTAACCCCTCTAGGTAACCCGTCGATGGCCCCGCGACTAAGTCCTTTCATGAGGACATCTGCCGTGACAATTCCACGACGGTTGGGCGCCCACCGTGGGGCTATCGCCGATGGTTTGATGATCTTAGAGGGCAAGTTCGAGGGACTCGAAGGCTATCTGATGGGCGGATGACTAAAAGTCGTCGCGGCAAACTCTACATCGACGATGCGGATTTGGGGCCCGAGGCCAGCTCGGTTGAGTATGGATACCGGGTCCCCTTTGGCGGTATACACGTGTTCATCGGCAAGATTGGCGAGTCGAGCTGGGCGGACGTCGGCACCGACCTCGTCGAGACGGCTCCATGATCGAAGAAGAGTCCCGCCTCGCTAAACCGGCGGACAGGCATGTTTTCGTGGGAGTCGTTCACGGAGGCTACGAGGACGGATCAGCGTCGGGTGACGTAAACTGTGGTCTACTCGGGGCGAATCATCGGCGGGCGAAGTCTCTATACCAGCTACGGGAAGGCGGATCGGGGTAGTTCCGATGGGGAGAGCATTCGGACCCTTCGATCTACCCAACCGGGTTGGGATCTTCATGGC